>VMDR010002625.1:0-87367 GCA_007922815.1 Macrotus californicus
TTTTTTTTACCACAGTAAAAAAGAAAGGTATTTATTCAAATCCCACCCTAACCTTCTTTGTTCTAACTATTGAATATTTTCTTTCATAATAATCCCATCCATGCTAAATTTCCAGCTGTCACTTATACTCTAAGCTATTACTGAAACTTAATTTTAAAGTCTATTACCTCTAGTTTCAAATGATTCCCCCAGATTCATCAAATCAGTCATCCAGATACCACTCACTGTGTGCCATTTATGCTTCTATCACAGAGCTAACAACTAAGTGTAAGTAGTAAACCAACAGATACTTTCATCTGAATATTTTTACAAGTTTGGATTCCCTCATGGGTGGACCCTGAGACCCGGACATGGATGCCAATTATTTGGGGGGCTACAGGGAGCACAGAGAATTGGTGAACTGAGACAGGGAAGAGTGTGCTAAATGAGGAGTTGAGGATTGTTGTGGGATATGGGCATTTCATCCTATTGGGGACCTTCTGCAAACTGTGAAGTACCTAGTACTAACCCCACCAGAGCCTGGGAAGGCTGGCACATGAATCAGCAACCTCCATCTCCCACTGCCTGGGAATTTCCCCCAAGGGGCATTAGCCACCCCACACTCCTAGATTTTGCCTGCCTGAAGCACAACAAGTCCCAGTGATGCTGGGGAAATTTTTCAAAGAAGATGGACTCAGATCCAGACTCTAGAGATACGGTGTTATCAGTGTGCTAGAAGCCACACACTACAGCTACACTCAAGGACTGCATGCACCAGGACACTGTGGACCAGGATACCACTGGCACTCATTACAGTATCTCCTGGGTCTCTCAGCATCCCCCAAATGGACACTGGATCATCTCTCTCATCATAGTAAATAGCACCATCAAATATCCCGATCCATGTGAAATACAGTATCACCACCTACTCATGAACTACTGTCTTGTGGGCACTGAAACAAGTGTATTTACTGTATCTCCTGTGTGCAAAAGTAAAGATTTTCTTCATTCTATAAATAAGTAAATTTAAGGATGACAATCTTCAAGTAATTTGTCCAAACTCATACAGTGGTAATATAAGAGAAGCAGGCTTAACATTCAGGACTGTCTGACTTCCAAATCTAGGCTCTGAACTATTTTATTATAGCTATTTGTTTTAGACTCATTTTCTACTTCTATAAAATAGAGATAAAAGTACTTCTTCAAAGCATTGATGTAAGTATTAATATGTTACCACATGTTTAAGTACCTGACACAGAGCCTCCCAGGATAGATGTTTCATATATATTGGTACCCTATTACAGTCAAAGTTGATCCACATGTTTCTTGGTAGAGCAATCGAAACTAAAATATCATAAATAAAATGAAGAAAGGAAAGCTGTGTCTTGTCTTTGCTTTCAGTGCTTAGTATAAAGCCGGAAATAATAATAGATGTTTATCCAACAAATGAGTGCTCAGTTTTACTCAACTTTTCCCTTAAGTATCTCCTAATTTCCAGAGTCTTCTACTGCAATTCATCTTGCACACTTTCACTAAAACAATATAACCAAAGTGAAAATTGTATTGCACTGCTCCCTCACTTAAATTTGTCAAGGACTATTGTCACTTATACTGTTTTTCAGTGTCTTGCTGAATGTGTTGTTTTCCTGTTAACACAATTTCAAACTACTCAGGATTCCCCAGTGGTTCAGAGCTACTTCCTTCTGTGCTTTCTCTCTTCCTGGGCTCTTCTTCTCAAACTGTTCCTCAGCCTCAGCTCAGGGAATTCATCCTCTGTGTACACAGCCTTTCCTGATGCCTGAGCTCCATCGCTGCCTCTGGTTCAGTTTGTACTGTTCCCCTAGGGCTTCCTCTGTGCCTTATGTGGACTCTATAATAACACCTATTGCATCCTCTTGCAAATGCCGCACACCACAAGAGACGAGATTATATTTTATTTGTTTTATTAGTCCTGAAATATAATCAATGAGATAACAAATGACCAATTATGTAGTGTTTAGTGAATTAATTGGATTTGTAGCTCATGCTAGCCTTTCTAAAAGTCCACAAAGAAACAGTCTCAACTACTTTTATGGGCAAAACTTGCATTTTTAGTAAGTCATGAAAGGTAGGTAAGAATGGTTGATTGAGCGACATTTTTGCACAAATTGACCTGAAACTAAAAGGAGATGAGAGAATACAGCTTTCAGAAACTAATGGGAAACTCTACCAAGTCACAATTTATATTGTATTATGCTTTTTCTTATTTATTAGTGAGGGACTCCTGAGCTGTAACTTAAGTAACAGTGTCAATTACTAGATGTGGGGTTGAGAAGTGAATTACAGGTAAATGCACCAGTATTAAAAAATGCATGACAATCTTTACTGATTGCACAGATATTTTCTGAGTATGTACCAGGCTCTGGGTGAAGGACAACACTTCAGATTTGGCCCATGCTCTCATATAAGTAGAAAAAGACCCCATGTGGACCCCTGGTGAGCCACCTGGGTGTCTCCTGGTATTCCCTTCCCCAACTTTGAAGACGAAAGTAATCCCTGGCTGAGCAGAGAATAATGATCAGAAAGTGAGACAGCTCAAGGATGACGATCTGAGTCTGTAAGCTATCAAGGCCAGAAGCAAGAGTAGATGAAGGAGAAAGGAACTTAGAATGGATAATGGAAAAGAGAGGTAACAGGTATCAATTGCAGCTCTGAGACCAACTGTAGCTGATGGGTATAATTCATCTTCCAAATGTTTATTGACCAAATTTCATCAGAATCCTGCAGGAACTATTCCCCCACTGTATGTGGATAAATGAATCTGAAGTACATGGGGGTGAACCATGGTAGACATGGAGATATAAGGTCCAGATCCATCTTCATGATGAGTCTGTTGTCCAACCAAGAAGTATGTGGTTAGGAGCATGTCTCCAGCTGTTATTGTCATCATAATGTCTCTGCTAATAGACACTGTCTCACTATAGATCATATTCTTCCCAGGACAGCTTGCAACCTTGTAAGTGAGTGAAGTGAGATGTGGATAAAGCTGACTGATCAGAGGCCTGAAGGCTCAGAATATGAGTGTAATCTTACAGTGGATGTCATCTGAACTATAGCCCACTCATGGATGGCCTTGATGGATAGTTACAAGGGAATTATCTGCTAATGGGCAGCTATTTGGGCAGTGCCCCTGGATATCCACTTCTTGTTGAAGGAAGGAAGAAGTTCCCTAAGGTCAGCTTACATATGGAAGTTGGGCAGTGGTAAATGGTCTGGCTGGCTGGAAGGAGTGTGGAAGTGGAAGGATTGGAAGATCAGTAAAAAGAAGTTCTGGGGTAGAGGGAAGTAGATAATCAAGGAGATCTGGGGAGGGCACCAGATGAGAAGACCTTCACATGTTAATTCCCATCAGTGTGCATTCATCATAAAGGAAGCATTAACCATCAATGAGCAAAAAGTCGCTGGGTCTGCCAGCTCCTATCCTTGTCCTTATCAGTTCTGGCAGAATTTGAATATAATCTAATTGGATTTGGCTTTAATGAAAAAGACAGAACATATGCATCAGCCCCCATTAGCCAAAGCTGTCCTGGCCACTGCCACTGTTAGAGCTCAGACTGTCAGTAATGGAACCCAACTCTTCATCCCCAAATAACACCATTCCTTGAGGATATCAAATGGCCACTTGGTAGTAGGTTGATTGCATTGGATTTCTTCCATCCAGAAGTGTCAGCAATTCATTTTGTCAAGGACAGATAGACAGATGAATACACACATATTCTGCGTATGGTGTGGGTTTGCCTTTCCTTTCTGTAAGCCTTCAAGGACACTTTGTGGACCCATGATTTTAAGATCCACTTTTCATATTGTAATTTTACCACTTTGAATCAAAGATATATGTATGTTACAACATGAGACATATCAATGAATACAAGGGAACCCCAAAGTACAAGCAGAGTTGCCTCTGCCTGCCATCTCTCCTAGTGACCCTCTTGGAGCATCTGTATTTCTCATCCCTGTAGCATTAGTGGATGTATAGTTAGCTTCTTCTACAACCAGGTATCCCTCACGCTCTGTTGTGCCTCTTCTGACTACAGTCACATATGTCAAATACAGATTTCTCAAGTATGTGACATACATCAGGATGCTGTGACCCCTATTTCAGTTTTGCAAGAGGTCCCCTTAAATTTCTGCTTGTTTAACTCAAAGTGAAATCTGATGCTCACCATCCCCATGGGGGAAAGGAGGAAAAGCATCTGAGCTCAGCATCTTTAAGGCAATGCTCTTTCCTAATGCTTCCAAGACAGATCATGAAGGCGAAGCAACTGGAAACCATTTGGAATGGAGAGCCTTTGCCACCCATCTTGGTTTTGTTCTTGGCTTTTGGGAGCCTCAGAGAATCACAAAAGCAGAAAACAGGTCTCATTTTAAATCTTGTTACACAAGGTTATAAACATTTGCTAAAGTTAACACATGGGGCTTTGAATGCCAGACGAAAGAAACTGGAACATTAAAAGTTCTCCACACTATTTTTTTGTGATGTTAGTTCTTGCCTTTATACGTATTTCTTTGTCCCTGCTGGTAGGTTCTGCTAAACCTCGAAAATTCTAATAGCACAGACACTTTGAAGCCCAGTGAAAATTTGGTTTTTATTATATGCCTCAGATAATAAATCAGAAACTTAACTGAAGTCTTCTAAAAAGACTTAAATTTCTTTTCTGGGTTTTAGATTGGACCAATTTCATTCAATTTTGAATTTCATTACAAACTGTCTTCTGCATTCAATGGAAAGCCGATTTCCCTCACGAACTCACCAAATGCCTCTCTGGAAATTGCAGTCGAAATTTTCTTAATGGTATGCCAACAACCTCCATAATAAATATTGATCTTGTACTCAGCCATTCTAAAATAAAACATTTCCCACTTTCATGAGTCCCACCCTGTGAAGGCAAATCCTCTAAAGAAGAGGCTAGTCTTTACCTTCCATCAAATAACTGGTACTATAGGTCCCTGCCAAGCCAGGGGGATCTGAGCAGGATTTCAAATGCCATCCTTCCAAATCAACCATTAGAACTCGGAAGTCCAATAATTAAAGGCTTATTGAGCATTTATGGTGTCAGTAAAGGAATTACAAGGATACACACAAATAAAATATAAACCTAGGAAAAGCATTTATTGTCCTTGATAGAAAACTGATCATTTTACCTAAGACTTCAGATAAGCTTATAAGACTAAGCTTAAAAATAATGTAAAATTTACTGTGGGGAAAAAGTGAAAAGCATTATTTGGTTTTGATTAATACACCAGAACTCCCTGTGTCTCTAGCCTGAGTCTAATTTGAGCTCTTCACTCTAGGCATACTCACTATCCCCTAAAAAGTTATCTTGCTGCATCTGAGCCCCCCCAAATTTTAATGGTTCTTCATGGTTTGAATTTCTAAAGTCTTAGTAAAGGAATCTAGATCCTTCACAATCTGGTCCAGCTTATTCACACAGACCCATTTCCTCTGACTCCTGTGAAGATAAACTATTGTCTTAAGTACCATGGCCCAATTGGAATACAGAATATTCTAGCTTTTTCTTGCCTGTATTGAAAGGTTGTTCAGTCTCTCAAATTATCATGCAATTGACAAATTTCATACCACAAAGCCTTAGACAATGACTTGAGAGCAGGTTTATTTGGGAGCTACCCCCTGAAAACAGGGCTGGGGGATTAGAGAGTAAGACAAGGAAAGGAAGGCACAAGGAAAGCAGGTTATTATGCCCTGGCCAGAGTGGCTCATTTGGCTGGAATGTTGTCCCATAAACTGAAAGGTCAAAGGTTTCATCACTGGTCAGGGCGCATACCTAGTTTGCGGGTTCAGTCCCCAGTTGAGGCATTAACGAGAGTCAGCCGATCAATGTTTCCCTCTCACATTCATGTTTCTCTCCCTTGCTCTCTCCCTCCCTTCCTCTCTCCCTAAAAACAATAAGCATGTTCTTGGGTGAGGATTAAAAAATGAGTAAATAAAGCTGGTTATTACAGTGGACAACAGGGCTCAGTATTCCTAAGGACTTTCTATGGAAACTTCTAGCATGAGTTTCAGCATTAACTGTTTAAAGACTAGAAGCAGAGGCATCTTCCCCTTAACTTCCATTTCCCACTAGTAGGGCATTCACTTGGAGGCATTTATTCACCCATCATTCTGAGCCGACCGAGGTATGTGAGCTAAGTAGACTTCAGTGGCTTCAGAGAAATCCCTACAGCAGAAAATCTGAGTTTCACCCTGTGGGTTTGGAGGTGGGGCGCAGTCAGATACGAAACTGTCCAGAGAATGTCACTGAAATCAGGAGTGGGCTGGGAGATGTGAGTTGAGGCATCAGTTCATCTTCCACTGACACTTCAGAGTGAGTCCCAGAAGACTCACATTGGCTTTTTTTTTTGTCCCTGACTTTGAATGCACTTTTTAAGGTACAGCTCCTCAGGGGTTCACGGGTTCTTATCAGAGGCCTTATCAATGACTTCTTAGAAGATGATATGGTCCCAGGACCTCCAGGCATGGCCAGCATCCCTTCCTCCACAGTAAAGGGGATACAGGAATCACTTCTGTCCACAAGCCCTGGACCCCAATCAAACGTTCTGCTCAAATGCTGTCCCACAGCCCTTTATTTTCTTAAATGCTCAGAACCTTCTTTCTACACATTCATGTCTCACCATCCCTATTTAACCATTTAGTGAACATCCCCTGTTTAACATCTATTTTCCTTATTATAATAGAGCTTATATTTCAAAGTTCCACTCGGCTGCAGCCCAGTGTTCTCTGATTGTTCCAGTAGAAATTTCTTTGAATTCTTATGATAATAACTAAGAGAGAAACTATTGCCCTGTGAAACCCAGATGCCAAACAAAATGTCCTGTGCTTCAAGATTTAAAAGCAATAGATACATTGCTCTTCACAAGCATTTCAGAGATTCTGGGGAAATTACCTACATTTTCCCAGGTACCCTTAATTCCAAGCTTTTGCTTCCCCTGAATTAATTCAACTTGTGGATCACCTTGCAGATGGTGTCTCTATTCAGGCACATGTCAAAGCAAACCTGATACGTAGCTCTATTCTCTTCAGTCCAGCAACAATGATAACAAAAACAGACCTATCCATCTAGATGAGTCTTGTATTTGCACATAAGACTGACAAAACTTCTAAGATATCCCTGAAATATAAAAATTGCACGGGCCATTTGTGCCAAAGAGGGACTTAGCTTTCTTCCATATTAATGTGTGTCATTGCATCTGCCAGCCCTCCATTCTGCCGTGCCTCTTCTTGCCTCAACCCTAACTCCTGTGCATTTAATGTGCAGAGGTTATTTGTTGCACACCATGCTCTCAACTCTCCTACTTTAACTCCAGTGTTGCCATCAAGGTACCTACCTAATAAGGACAGTTGCTTCTCTCAAAGAAGCCCTGGTATGACTTGTAATATAATGACATTTTGCCTTCAGAAGTGCATCTATCAGCAGGAGACAGATGTGAATCTGGTAATGGGGAAATGTGTTCTAAGAGAGAGCCTCCTCTGGACTGACTCCACTTTAAGGACCCAGAAAGTGCTTTTGGAGCACTGAGTAATGACAAGACACTGAGGAAAGGATTCGCTAAATAAACAAATACAGACTGGTGTATTCTCAGAATACCATTTTAACAATTTACAGTGAGAGATGTTCAGATGTCTTGTTGAGTCTTTTTTTCCTCTGAGGCCAATGAACAACCAAAATCTATATTCTAGTAACCATGACAAATCATTGTCATAGCAAGTGAAGACAATCCAAATCTTTGTCACTAATGTTGTATCTCCTTAATGCCCTTTGGTCAACATGGAAACAAGATGTGTGAGCAGAATCGCATGGTTAAGGGCAATTGGGCTAACATATCCAACTGATTGACTGGACACTGCCAACATAAACTCCTCTGATTCTTCTTTTTCTATACTACCAGCATGCCCAACCCCATTCTTAGTGACACAATATTTTGAGTATATTAACATATTCAAAGATATCACTCTGGTGTGTAGACATCCCAGGACCCATGTTCTGATTCAGATCATTCTGCATATCTATCTTTCACATGTTTTCTTACAGCTGCATTTCCCTCTGTTCCATGTTTTCAGGGTATTCTTTGGTCCAGGCACAGCACTGATGCTGCACAATTTGTAGCTCTAATCTTTCACACTCACTACAAGTTACATTTTATATGTCCTATTATGTAGTCTATATCTTGCCCTACTCAACTGATATTTGCTTTATTATAGATATTGCATATGTTCCCAATATTGTCCCCTTAAATTATGAGTTACTTAAAGTCAGGGCACTATCCATGGGAAGTAGGGGACCTACAGAGACGTACAATCTACTATATGAAGCAAGATACAGAAGCTATGATGACCATTCCATAGAGCATGTAAAACGTCAAAGAAAAAAACTGTCTTAAATATTGTTGATAAGGACTCATGTGATTAGGTGGACATTAGAGGAATTGCAGATGAATTTTTTGTGAGAGTGAGTGATACTGCATTTGATCCACAGCTATGACCAATTCAATGTGATGAGAACAGCCCTGGGCCCTTCAAGGAAAACCACGACACCGAAGGTAAGAGAGAGTGCATCCAAGAGAGAGGGCATGGTTTTCCAAATGAGAAACACATTTGAAGTTATACAATTGATGTATATCATCATTGCATGAATATCTGCCATTGAAGAGAAGCAAGGGAGTAAAACTCAGCTGATCGCAGCTTTAAGTCAGACGCTCTTGACTTTGAAGTGTCACTCCTCTACTTGCTGCTGAGACAACTTGATCCATTTCTGTTTCCTCATCTGTACAATAGAATGATAAAACCTTCCTTAGAGAGCTGTTGTGAAAATAGCATTGCCATTGTTCACACTGGTTGAGTACTCACTGTGGTCCAACCCCATATAGGGATGCTGTTTGTGTAATTTTATGTAATCCTTTTAAAAATACTGAGATAGTGGTTGTTACCTATTAAGAAGAATAAGAAAAGCACTGAGAGATCACACAGGGTCATGTAGGTATAAACGTGAAGCTAGAATTTGAACCCCAGCATTCTGATACCAGAGGCCCTCTGGTCTTTACCAGATTACTGCACTGCTGCCCAGAGTCCCCACTGTCCCACTGAAAAGTGTCCTGATATGAGACAATATACAACAATCTTTATGCCAGAACATGTAACATAATCAGTGTCATTTCCTTTTCTTTATTATTAAATTTGAATCATGACATTCTATCAAAGAGCGCTAGACTGGGTGTTAGGCAATCTCAACCTGGTCTTGGCTTTGCCCTAGAGAGATGGACGGCTTTAGGGATGTCACTTATCCTCCTTGGCATTCATTTTTCTCACCTGTAAAATGCAACATCACCTGTGATACTACCTGAGCTCACTTTCTTCTCCAACCACTATGATTCCTCAGTAAATAGAAGCCTACTTATTAAAAAGCGTAGAAGCTCAACTAAGCAGACTTTAAAGACCTTACATCTTGTTTCCTGAGTACATGATCTTACTAAGTATTTTAGAGAAGATGCCAGATCAGAGAGAAATTGATAAGGCTAATAATTTTATTTGTGTTATGTGTTTTATCCCAGAGCTGAAGAATGAAAAAAAAGGTAGAAAACCCCATCATTATTTTCCAGAAATTGGCTTAGAGTCACAGAGGTGGAGAGATTTCATTGCCTGTCCATAGTGATCTTGGATGTCCCTTGAAATAAATTGATCTGGGGTTCTAACATATGTAATTTCAATTTCAGTAATGGTAGGTCTGCAGCATTAGCTGCAGTTGCCAAGAAAGGGTTGACATTTATTACGGGTTCAGACATGGAGAAAAATGATTCTTCACATGAATACATTTGCCTAAAGCAATGATAGTCTCAGAGGGAAATCACAAACAAAGAGAAAATGCTACTTGACTACCTTCATATCTTGGGAAACCCATAGAGGCTGAGGAAGAAATAATTAGCATTCAGGAGAATTGGCTTCTCCTTTTCCTGAGCTCACCGTAAGCAATTCTGTTGGTGCTCTGCCATATCCCCTTGGAACTTTCCATCTCCTGTGTGTCAGTGGCCTCCTGCTTGAGCACGTGTGCTTCTCTGCCTAGGGGCTTTCTCTGGCTGAGTGTGGGGAAAGACAGAGGTGCCTGGAACTTGATGCTCGAGGGAGCCATCCTCAGGCGATTCCCCATGGCAGTGGGGCGGGGGTGGGGAGGGACATATCGGCTTCCTTTCCCTTTAGATAGGACAACTTTGAGGTGTGTTCTCCACGATCACCAGAGCTCTGAACAAGACTGAGCCCCAGTGCCCACGCCAGTAACATGCTTCCTTTCTGCTTGCCCTGGCTTCTGTGAGGACTTTCAGAAAACACCTGTCAGTTCTCTGATTCAGGGGAGCAATTGAATGAGAGCCTTGTTTTTAAATCCAACACCACATTTGCATCAAAACCATGCTTCCCCTGGACTGCTCCCAGCACTGAGAAATGGACTGAGAAAGACTGGGACCCTAAAGCATATGGAGTTTTCCTCAGGCACCTTGCTGGGGCTCAAGGGCATCCTGTAGGCCTTAACCAAACTCTTCCTAGCAGTCTATGGTGCTACCACTCAACCTGCTTCCTTCCCTGTCCCCTTCACAGAAGATGAGATCTTCACTGCACCCTGACTGCTCTCCCAGCCTCTCCCCATCTCTCCCCACTTCCTTTGCACAGATATCTTCCCCTAAAAAATTCTTAGACATATTCTTCTTCTCAAAAGACCTAGAATAATACAGCTTACTTATGTTCTATATTATTTCCCTGCTCCATACCAATGTTGCCTGGAATTATCTATTTTGCTACTTGCATTCAAATCTCTGCCTCTTACTCAACTACTGAGGACACCCAATTTTAAGATGATTCTTCCTTAATTACACCCTGTGACCTGAAATTCTGCATCCCTTCTACCACACACACACACACACACACACACACACATGCAAACCTATACATACACATATAAGCACTCACAATGGAGTACTTCAATATGAATTCACTCGAGACAGTGTTCATCCACAGGTTTAAACAGAAAGTGGGAAGAGAATGAAATGTTGACATATATTGGAAGACTTCAGGGATTTAGGGGAAGAGCTGGAATAATAGATATTCCATGATCGATTAACCTTCATTTCAACATCTACACTTCCTTATCTATTAAGCAGAACTGCTCAATAGCTCCAGCAACAGCTTGAAACTGCTTAAAGTCACCTTTCCCATAGTTTGTAGAGTTCACGTGTGGGATTACATAATGCTGGATTGCTCCTGAACCTGTAAGCAGGAACCCACCAGTACATCTGAAGCCTGTTGCCATTATATATGGCGTGAAATTTTTCAGGACAAAGGTAGCAAACTGATTTAGCCTTTCTCTTTTGATAATGTTACCACAAACAGTATGGGTGGTTACCATGTTGACTTGGAAGAGGGCTTATTGGGAAAAGAACACAGTAAACGCCAGTAAAAGAACAAAGGATTTGTTATGTATGACTAGTCTGAGTCTTGGATAAGCACATTCCAATTTAAATCTCTTGAGATGTTGTCTTTCTTCTATAATGCTGGACCTATATCTGGACAGCACTTCTTCATGAGTTACTATTTATCAGATGGACCACTATCCTCTTCAAATTGCCCACTGTACTAGGGGCTAGTCTTACTAAGAAGAGAGTCCTGGCCCTGACAATAAAGTGTGGCTCTTATGCAGTGGCCCATGACCTCATCGCCTGGAGGAATTTGGAAGAACTAGGTACACTCTCTCCATTCACAGTTTTACTCTAGCCACCGCTATGGAGATCAGTTACAAGTAGGTACAATCTTATGGTACTTCCCTCTTTTGCCCTAAACATCCCATGCTACAACATGTGTCACTTGTGACAATCAGATAAGCCATTTTGACACATGGAAAAACTTGGAATTATGATGGAGTTAGTACTCTATAAGGTAACCTTTGACGAACAGAGGACTAGAGCCAGTGAATAAATACAACCCTCTTCTGTCCCTCAGGTCGACAGGCTGGAGAAAGGGCAGTAAAGGGTCACAGTGTCAGCTGAACCTTAGTAAAGCTGGGAGTCAGGGCTAAGGGGCTCTCCACCAGAGTCCAGCTCTACCACTCATGGAATACAGCAGAGATGTTTCCCATTTATCTATATTAATACATCAATTGAGCAGGCATTTCTTTAAGGGACCACTGAGGCAATTCTCAATCACGGGTGATTCTGTCCTTCTGGAGAATTTTGGCACTATTTGAAGACATCTTTGACTGTCACAACTGGGGAAGTTGCCAGTGGCATCTCTTGGGCAGAGAACAACAGAGATGCTGATAAATATGCTACAGCACTACAATGAAGATTTATCCAAACCCAAATATCAGTAGTGCCATGCCTGGGAAATCAGTACCAGACTGGTGGCTACTACCTTCTCAGAGATTCTCAGTAGAAAAGAAAAGCTGGGGGAATAGGCACACTTCCTAAGTATCTGTCATGTGTCAGGTCCAGCACATGACTCCTCTTAGCCTCACAAATGAGAGCAGATAGTACGACATCATTTTTACAGAAAAAAGGAAATGAAGTATCAGAAAGAGAAACAATGGCCCAGTGAATAATTAATGTTAGATTCCACTTAAACCCTGATATTTTAGACACAAAGTCCAAAGCTGAGACCTGACTGGGAAAAAAATACATGAATTATGTTTCTAGTTTTAAAATGGAAATCATTTTCATTGATCTCATAATTTTTAACAAAGAAGAAAATGTCATTGTGTTTATATCTAGTTTTATGTGTCAATAATTTTAGTCTGATCTTAGTAGCTTTTAACAAATGAAGACATTATGCTGTTAGAGTGTTTATTTGATCATTAAGATTTATGTTTAACACTGAAATATTAGGAATAGTTTTATCAGGAAGGTAGCATTACAGGTTGTTCTTATTACCATTTAATTCCTTTTCCCTGAATTTTGAAAAAAATTATAATAAGCGTTTATTAAATACTATAGAGTGGCCAAATAAGTATATTTTAATAGGACATAAATAGACAATTAGTTTGAGATTTAGGATAAATGACACAGAAAACACACACTCATTTACTTTGGAATTACATGGATTTGTTGGCAATAAATTCTAAAATTCGATCCCACTGCGTGTCACAGACCCTTCATTAGGTTTTAGATAAAATGGGACACGAGGGGGAGTAAAATGGCCCAGATTTTGCCTCCAAGGAGTTTGCAAAGTGTGGCTGAGCCCAAAGTGGTCCGAGTGGTTGGTGAGCTTCTCCTCAACACTGATGGGCAGTTCTCGTGCTCAGCCCCGCAGCTAATTCTCATTCCGCGTTGTGCACACATATCCCAGCCACCATTATGGGGCGTGACGTCCTCCCCTCCACTCCTGTCGTGCCTGGCTGGGATTTCTAATGCAACATTCTAGCTGCGTGTTTATTGGTTTCCTCCCCAAAATGATGGGTTTCAAAGGCCGAGTCTTATGCTTCTTCAACAATATATTCCATTACCACAAAATGCAGTATTTGCACATAGAAAAACAGTCAATAAGTGCTTGTTTTACTGAAATAAATTCATCCTTGGGGTCAAGGAGCTAACAGCTTCACATAACCTCAGAGAAAGAACAGGCGTGGGGGGCTTCCAAAGACTATCTCTGTGTAGCAGCCATGTTTATCACTCAGGGTTAGTGGCCCCTATTTTTACTTTACCTGATTCTTCTACAGTATTGACATTTTTTCTTAAATAATTCCTTATTTACATCTGAAGATCAAAAATCTTTCAAGCCGATGCCCTGCCTACACATTCATTCATTTATCAGCTGTGCTCACAAAATGCTAAAGAGTATTAAAAAATATTTGCTATGAAAAATGTGTTGTAAAACAAAGTTTTAAGATGGACCAAGTGAAGAAACACGTAGCGCTACGTTTATGGAGCAGCGTTAGGTGGCGGGTGAGACTGTAGTGGCCCAAAGTTGAATGCCTCATCCAACAGGTGTGGGTGAGATTCATCCATCGGAAGAATGAGCAAAGCCTGCCATCTACAGGTCGGCACGTGTATCGCCGCACCAGCGTCAATAGAGCTAGAATCCAAGAAGGTACAGTAAATCTTGGGTAATACACAGAGATGTTATGTCAAAGAGACAACTCTTGTTGCATTATTTGGAGTCGGCGCTTTGTTCCTGTCCTTAAATGTAGTTACATAAGCAAAAGTTAAAACGAAGTAAACGGCATCCATTGTAAAATCTTCACTTGGCAAAATTGAAGATGGCAAACCCTGTCTTCCTCCCACTTCTACTCTTATCATGGGGTCCTGCCCTTTTTTGCATTGTGATGACCTCTATGCATCTCCCCAGGAGTCAGTTGACTCCTGCAGTGCAGGGGCCTGTAGAATTCATTTCAGCTCGCCCTCTTGCCTAGCACAGAGTCTGACACCTGGCAGATCATTAGGTGCACGAATGATTAAGGGAATCAGAATAAATGAGTAAGAAAGGGAATCAATACTAATTATTTCTGTATTGCCATTTTGACAACATGGAAGGAACTTAGGAATATTATGCTAAGTGAAACAAGTCAGGTGGAAAAGTACAAGAACTGTATGATTTCACCCATAGGTGGGGAGCCACATTGTCAAGTTGCACACCTGAAATTTATATCATGTTAGTAATCAGTGTTACCCTAATAAAGTTTTAAATCTAATTATGTCTATGCCTTCTTGTTCCAGATAACTTACACATCTATGATTAAAATGCAGTTGAATGCATGTATAGGAACACATGGGTATTGCTGTACAAGTGTGAATATGGCTTTGTGTGCACATGTGTGTAGGTCTGATCAGTTGTTTGGCAACTACTGCAATAAATCAAGGGGCTTAACACTTTTTATTAAAATCTGTATATCTGTATATTTTAGATCTTATAAATTTGGCTTCAGGGTTCCAGCTATGTCATTTTATCAGACAAAATGTTCTGAAAGATTTATTTTATTTATAAAGTAAATGTGGCCCCAAGGCCACAGTTATTGCTTGTCATTTATTTAGTCCTTTCTGCACTTGCTTGTCTAGTCCCAGGCAGATGCAATGAGAGCTAAGGAAAAATGTTTAGATAAGATCATTATAGAGATAGAATAAAAAAGAAAGTGGAAAAGTAAGATAAATATTGTTCCTCCTAAGAGACCTGAATTCTCTTCCCTCTCCTCTCCCTCTCCACAGAACCTTGAAAAAACTTTTTTGGATTTTTAAAGTCCAATTATCTTTTAAAGAAAGGGGCCACTATTTGTCATCTGGTGCTATGCACCACGCACCGGGCTTGGCGTTTCCATGAACTGTCACATTTGATCTGCCCAACAACTCCAGACTTGGGAGACACTTACTGATATGCCCATTTTATGGACTATGAAACTGAGTCTCGGAGAAATTATTTCTACAGGGCTACATTGCAACAAACACACAGGAACCAACTCACGTAACCTTGTGTGGGAACCAGCGTTGGTACCTTGAAGTCAGTCACAGCAGAATCCTTTATAATTCACATCAGCAGTTGCCAGGCATCAGTCCCAGCCCCTCCCCAAGAGCTGTGTCAACCATGTACCAGCACACCACGGGTTCTGAAGCAAAAGGAAGAGTTTAAGAAAAATTGACCCCAAAATGCATGTTCTTTCAAATAGACCACCAACCCAAGAGTTAAGAAATTGTTCATTTAAGATTTATATAGTAATTTCTAGTTGATAAAAATATATATCTGTTCATATATATTGTATATTTAATAAAATAAACCTTATTCCCATTTCCTTTTTTTCTTCCGCATTGTCTCCCTTTCCCTCTCCTTCTCCGTCTTCATGAGAGCTGCTGCTGCACACTGAGGGTCTGCTGTGTGCTCGGTGCTTGGCACAAATTACATATTTATAACATCGAGGGAAATAAGGCATGGGTCAGGGGAGGGACTTAGACAAAACCGTGAATCAAGTAAGCGTGGTGTCCTGAATCCAGAATAAAGCTTCCATCCCTTGAATCTTCTATGTGAGTCCCATGGCTTCTTCACACACCTAGCTCCTCAAGTTCTTTCTTCTGAAAGCTTCTAGAAGCCCTCCCTTTAGCCTTTGTTCATTTCTTCATCAAATACCCGAGCACAGAGTGTGCCACACCTTCTGTTCCAGGTGCTCAAAATGCAATGGTGAAGTCAGGAGGAGTCTCTGTCCTCGGGGATCTTCCCTTCTGGGGTGGGAGGAACCAAGGCAAAAGCAGCAGCAGCCACAGAATAGCAAGGTGGTCCAGCACAGGAGCTGGGATCTGAATCGCAGGTCCAGGTCTTTCCAGCTGTGGACAAGGTATTTAACCTCTTTGTGCCTCAGTTTCCTATCCCATATTATAAAGGAACAATAGTAGTCTCTGTGTCTTACATTTCATAATGTTAAATAGTGTCTGGTATGTATAAGTGCTTAACACAGGTTAGCTTACATGTGTAAAGAGACAAATTAATGATAATTTGTAATGAGAGACCTGGAGACACCCCAGATACAGAAACTGGGATGAGGGTGGACTCTTAGATAAAGTGATCAATACAGCCCTCTCTGACAAACTGATGAGAGGGTGAGCATTCTTTGTAAGGAACTGAACTGCTAGGTTCTGAGCTGGGACAGTGCTTTGTGTTCCAGCTCGGGTAAGAAGCCAAAGAGCTCGGTGCACAGGCAGAATGGGATGAGATGAGGACTAAGTATCAGGTGGGGATGCAATCATGCAAGGCCCTTAGGGCCCAATGGGATTTGCATTTTATTCTAAAGGCAAAAGAGAATTCACAGCCCTTCCTTGTAGCATTTCTGGCCTGGTTTTCACATGGAAATCAACGTTCTCAATGCTCTTCTTCTTTCTGGCCCCTGGCTAAGGATCCCAGCTCTACCTAATGGGTCTCCACATTTTTTCCTTTGTAAAAACTTCTAGATAATGAGCAACCATTTGGAAGTTGACAACATTTTCAAAACATCCCAAAGTTCTCCGTGTCCTGGATCTTTGTTTTTAGTTCTAACCCCTTGGCTTAAATAAGATCTCCCTGGATGGTTTTTGCAAGTGCATGCATTCATGCACTGTCTGGGGAGACTTTCCAGAACTTTCATCAGATCTCTACTGTTGGAATCAAGAAGGGTTAAAGACTTAAATTATCCCAAAGCCCACTCAACTCCTGTTTCTACACCTGCCCATTTCCCAGAAGTCTCCCTTAGGCCAGATTCAGGAAGGATGATTAGGTCCTTCCTCTGATCTCAAGTGAAGAACCTGAGTTTGAGGGTATTTCCAGCCTAAGAGACCAGTCTCTCCTATCTCAGGATCCTCTCACAATTGAGCAGTAACCTGTTGAGGATGCCTATCTGAGACTCTATCATTATCACTGCCATCATCATCACCATCATCATCATCATCATCATCATCATCATCATCATCATCATCAGTCCTGTGCTTACTCCACTTCCCCTAACTTCCCAAGAGCAGATCAGTGGCCCAAAGCTGGCATCTTAGAGCAACTTGATGCTCTCTCCTGTCCTGGGACTCTTCACACAGAAAAAAGAGCAGTAAGGGTTGGATCAACACTCTGTTTCTGTGGGTTTATGATAGAGAAACTGATAAAACCTGGAAAACATCAGGGTGTATGATTTAGTTTCTACATAGCCATATTTTTTAAAAGGTAAGCATCTAAAATGATGAAATAAGGTATTCCAGTAATCCCACATGTCTCTCATGCAATTTAGCAAGAATTCTCCAAATCCCAATTTTATATCTCATGCCTGGTTTTAGCCTTACAAGCCACCCCACCCATACACCTTCCCTACTTCTTCCTCCCAGGTCTAATTACTAACATGACTGGCTTCTTTAATTCTCTTTGCAAGCCACCATTACTCAGACTGTCCACCACAAAATAACGATGAACAGAAAGGAGGAGGGGCCCTAACTGTACAAGCACGGTGTCCTCTGCCCTCCTCCCACATCTGTGGCATTCACCTCTCAACCTTCCTGGAACACAGGAGCCCCCCAAGCAGGAGACTAAGGTATCCCCACCCTAGAGGGTGGGGATGGATGTGCAGACAGGTAACATTCTCACTAGAGGCCAGAGGGAAGGAACAGGAAAGGCTGGGCCTCCTCACATGTTCCTTATTCCGACTCTCATCACATTGGTGTCTAAGGGCAAAATCTCCGTAGGATGAAGATATCAGGTCTTGGCCTCCATTAACATCCTTATACAAGAGTTATTTGTTTTTCAGAATGGTCCTTGTTGTTGCCTTTCCCTCTCCCCCTCTCCTCTCCTCTTCCTCTCCTCCCTTTCCTCTCCCCCCTCCCACCTCTTTCTCTTCTTCCTCCACTTTCTGCTCTGTGTCTTCCTTCTTCCTTCTTACTATAGCTTCTGTACATCTAAGAAAATAAAAGCTGGGTTTTTTACTTCACTTTTTTTCATATTCTTTATTTTTAGAAACCTAATGATAATCTTTACTCTCCTTGAGACCCTATTTTTGAGGACTATTTTCACGAAGTGACTTTAGAGGCAATTTTCTGGGCAACAGAGATCCTTCAATAGTGGTGGTGGAATCCAGGGTACTAGGTCTCCAAGGTGAAATTGCGGAAAAAGTGTCGAAGCTGAGCTGCTGTTATCCTGACCTTGTAAACATTCCCCGCAGGTGCCTGTCTCATCCGCCATCTCAAACTCCCCGGCAAGGAGGCACTGACAGTTTGAGTTATGAGTAATTTTGCGAGGCTCTTGTCATTGTCTGGCAGATTTCATGAAGTTGTGCTGAATGTGCAAACAAAGGAAAAGGCAAACAATGGTTTAAGCTGCTTTGAGATGGTCTCATTAAGGTGCAGCCTGCCACAAGCTTTCTGCTTATAGCAGTGAACTTGTATCTGAGTTCTACAGTGATGCCACCATCTAAAACTCTGCTTGCATTGTTTGAGGGCGAGCAGGCTGCCCCATGTGCAACCAGCCAGAAAAGAAAAATAATTAAATATATAAGGAAATAAAAAAGAAAGAGCGGAAAATGACCCCAGTTATCAAGAAAGTTAGATTTTGAATTCTACAGCTTATAGATCAACCTTGTCACCAGAGAATGACTTCCCTGGTGTCTTCAAGCCTCAGTTTCCCATTCTGGAACTTGAATACACCAACACTCTTTCTGTGTAGGGGGTGCCACTGAGCTCTGCTGGTATCTCCTCTCCAGAAATGGTGGTGTGTGACATGTTCCCCAAAACCTTTATTTTTTCAAATGTTGGAAGTGTGCATTTGTGAGATTATGCAAAAACCATGTAAAAACTAGAGTCCTGAACGTGTGGAGTAAGCTGTCGGTGTATTTTCCAGCTCAGGAGACTCCATCAAAACCACAAACAAGAGCAGGGCAAAGTCAAAAGAGCATCACACTGAGATGTAGGAGAGAATCTCAAAAGCACACTGATTCATCAAACATAAGCCAAATCCTTCACTCTCTAGGATTCAGTTTCCTCTTACATAAATTATGATGAAATGGACCAACTTATCCTTATAAGGATTTTAGGAGATTGTAAGAAATATTTTTATTTTAAGGAATAGATAATAAGTTAAATAAATAAATAATAAAACATTTATTTTAAATAGAGCCTTTAAGAAAACTTGAAATTCATGGAATTAGTTGTCCCAAGCGAAAAAGAGCTATGGGTGTCTAGTGCATTTGAAGAGTCTGCCCTGAACAAGCTACTCTCTGAATTCATAGCCCTCGAGATAGAGAAGTTCAGCCTGTGCTCAATACACTCATCTGGAAAGTGGGGAAGTAAGACCTAACTCACAGGACAAACGTGAGACTAAATGAGTTAGGGAATGCGTCTGGTGCATCGTATTTAATTAGTAAATACTTGTTTTCTTTTTTTTTACTCTTTTATGACATAGCATTTATGTGATTGTAGATGTGAAAATGACACTAACATAATACATTTTGACAAAGGGCAATAATGACGTCCAGAGAAGCATGTTCTCAGCCTCAGAGTCCTTGATTTTGGAGGGAATCCAGCCTCTTGGGCAGGCGTAGACTAGCCTCACAGAGCACAGACCCACACACAGCAGCCCTGGCCCCTGACCTGTTTGACCGTAACCACTGAACTTTCAGGGCAGAGGGAGTGGGGGGTAAAAGCATCTCCCAGCAACACAGAGAAGCAGCAGTCCCCCGCCCCCTTCACTGTGTCCTTGTGCAGATTACCCCTTGATCTCTCAGCCTGCTCCTCTCTCTAGGGGGCAACGCGGAGTTCTAGCCCAAAATAAAGCCAGCTCTCTCTGTGACTGGATGCCACCCTAAACCCAAGTTTGAGGATCCATCTCAGATACCACACTACCAACGGAGCTGAATCCTGGAGAGAAGCCCACAGACTAGAAAGTATCCTCCACCAACTTTCCCAAGTAATCTGCACTATATGTGTCTCCCTAACCAGCCATCATCACGTGAACCTGGCAGCTTGTCAGGCCCTTTCACCTTCATCCCCAGGCAAGGGCCTCCGTGTTGCATGGAGCAGCTGTTCCTGTTGCTGCTACTGCTGTACATGCTACCTGGACCACACAGAAACCATGCCAGTTCCCTGATCCAATCCTGGGGCCAGGTTTATGATACAACTCAAACCTATTGCGCTGCTGGCAGTGGGGACTCTCATCTTGGGAAAACATCCTCCAGACTCTGGACACAGCCTCCCGCTCAGCATTCCCTTGGGCCCATTCTCTTGTGGGTGCCTGCACTAGTCAATGTCAGGGACATCTGATTCCTGGGACACCCCCTTTCTGTGTCTACAGCCACCTGGTCACTGATCCCAACTGGAAGCAGACACAGGCTTTCAGTGAGCTAGAGAGTTCCCGAATTGTTGCTGCCAAAGGCATGGCCACATGTTGAAAGGCTCTTAATGGACAGATTGCAAGGCCCAGGCACTTAGATCTCCATCCTCACCCCCACCTCCTGTCCTGACCGAGGAGACTGTTTTGGTCACAACGTCAAGTAGGATCACGTCTTGACCTTTGACTCCAGCTGAGTCACCCAACCTCATGCACCAGCTTTATGGCAAAGTGTTTTTGCCAAACAAAAACTAATTCCTGGGTTGATCAGAAGTATACCTGCTCACTGTGATGACCAGCTCCTTCCAGAGCAAATCTGCTTTGCCCCAAGTGACCCCAAAGTGACCTTGTCCTCTGTGCTGAGCAGAGTCTAGACATGAACGAAAAGCTGCTCCAACAACTGATCTGTGAGAAGTGTGGCTCTGGGGTCAAGCATTCCCGTTCCAGGCATGACATTGGCCAACAGGAATGGGATCCAACTCAAGGAACAAATGTCAGCCCCCCTCCATAGGCTAGGAAGGGTAAGTCACAGCCAGAGATGTGAGGGTCAGATGGAGGGGAAGCCCACCTCATGACACTTCAACCCCCTCAAACACTCCCACAACACATACCTGTTGGGAAAACCATTAGGTTTTCAAAAAATAGGCTGCATTGTGTATTTTGGGAGAGCATTTGGCAAGCAACAGCTAGAAAACAGGTCTTCTTGGTACAGCGAACCAAAGCTTTGTTTGCTCTGAAAGCTGTGGTAAACGCTGAGGTCTCCAAACATCGTGCTATGATTTCTAACATCTGACTCCTTATGACATGCTTTCCAGTCAGTCTCTGTCTCTTGATCCCGTTTAACCAGCAAGGAACCCAAGGTGTGAGAATTTCTTTCCAGCCAAGATTGGTAACAGACCTGGAAGGAGGAGGCCACAGCTCAGAGGTTTAGCTCTCAGTGAAAATGAACTTGAACACAAAATCTCAAGTAATAGGTTGCCTTTCCCCTCAGCAAACATTTTTTCACATTGTGTTATAGATTTCACTCTTCATAGTAATCCCATGGAATAGTGAGCCTGTGTCTATTTCATTACTGATTATTCAAAGATGGTTATGTTGGCTTAGTAATGGGCTGAACCAGTGGTGTTTGTTTTCAAAAAAATACATTTAGTGTGAGTTTTTTGCTTCCTGCTGTATCCACCCATTTCTTGTTTACCTTTGAGGAAAACAGAGAAAAGCTAGACAACTAGCCCTAATCTGTGAGCCCTGTGAAAACTTGAGTCCAGAGGGTAGGGATCTAGTTCTTGAAGAAAAATTGTAACCTTTTCCCCTGGAGACATTAACTCAATGTGTAGGCTATGAAAATGGAATTGAGGTGGTATTGCCAAGTGAAATCTCTCTACTACACACATAAACTTTCCTCTACTTCTAGGAAGTCAGGGGTTGGGCTTATTTGTGTTTATAATTTGAAATCATAACACGAAGTGGGCACACATGAAGGAATGGTAGAATAATTGAGTAAATAAATAAGCAACACAAATCAGGAATTGAATACTGAGTACCTCACGGAGGTATCCAAACAAGAAACGAGAAAATCATGAACATTCCGCAGTATTTGACCCAGGGAAACATCAAAAGCTTTAATCAAGAGTGAATGTTAGGAATAACACAAGGGAAACCAACCAGTAATGGGAATAAGAAATGAAGAGGGCATCTCAAGAAGAACCCCAGCTTTGGGGTCAAGTCCAATTCTGTTAGTATCCTAGGGTCATTACTTATAAATCTCCTGACCTTGGTAGGTTTAGTTACTCTTGCTAAACCCATAGACACAACCTTGTGGTGACAGCCAGAGAAGATAGGGGAGGGGCTGGGTGGAGGTGGGCCAAGGGGGCTTGGGGAGGCAAAGGGGGATATCTGTAATGGTGTCAACGATAAGAATAATGTAAAATAAACAAGTAAAATTAATCTCTAGAAGATTAAGTCAATTTCCTCGTATAAAAATGATAATAATAAAGGTGATTGTCAGGGTAAGTTGAGATGATGTATTTACTTATTTTAAAACAATAAATGATAAATAATAAGTTTGGAAACATATATTATTTTACTATTAACTCCATCTATTAAGTAGCAACAATGTGTCAGGTGTGTTGGCCGGTCCTCTACTCCTCTGAGAGTAGACATTTTCCTCTCCCAAGTCATTTTCAATGGGATGACCACACACGTACGCTGGCTTAAACCATAGGTGACCACCTTGGTACAATATGCCCAGGACTTTCCAATTTTACCTGGAAAGTCCTATGTCCCAGGAAATCCCTCCTTCCCAGGCAAGCTAGGACAGTTGGTATATTAGTTTTCTAGAACTTCCATAGTAAAATACTACAGCCTGGGTGGCTAAAATAGTGAAATTTATTTTCTTACAGTTCTGGAGGTCAGAAGTCCAAGATCAGAGTGTTGATAGGCTCGGTTTCTCCTGAAGTCTCTCTCCTTGGCTTGTAAATGGCCACTCTTCCCTCATGTCCTCACGTGACCTTTCCTCTGTTAATGCACATCCCTGGTGATTCACTGCATGCTCAAAGTTTCTCTTCCTAATTTCTAGTAAATTACATTAAGGCCTCACCCTAAGGGGGGGGGGTCTCATTTTAATTCAATCACCTCTTTGAAGGTCCTATTTCCAAATACTATCACATTCAGAAAAATAGGGGTTAAGGCTTCACCTTATAAATTCTGGGGAGACACAATTTGGCCCATGACATTTTGTCACATTAGATATGCCTCATAAATTCTCCAGTATTCAACAAACATCCTTTAAGCAGTCTTTCTGAGCCAGGAGGTCTGCTTAAACATTTCACCCAACATCTGAAGCCAACCATCCATACGGCTCCTGTTCCCATTGCCCAGTGAGAAAGGGGGATGTAGGTGCTTGAAGACAAAGTAGAAAATTAAATGGATGTTTTTTCCTGTGGAAGCCTAAGAGTTACATTTGGAATGGTTGAATCACTTTAGGTGACATCTTAGAACCTATGAGAGAAGAAGGGGGCATAGGTGTGGTGAGAGCTAAGAAGTTAATTTTCTTAGATTGTAAAATATGAAATAGATGTTATTGTATCTGTTTAGCCTGTACAAACAGAAGTGTCACCTGTTTCATAGAGTATAGGTCCCTGGGGCTCACTGCTCAGGTTATAACAATTCTGCTTTCTCTGGCAGTAGCCCTCACACGTCAGTGGTTGGGTCACCACTTAAATGACCGCCCTCCGTGGCCATAGCTGATGAACGATGGTTGAACACATAATCCAGTCTGTTCCACTCAGAAATCCAACAAAGGGCTGGAAGGGACAGAGAAGTAGAAAGTCATCCAGACCAAGTCATATCAATGTCAGCATTCCAGGGAGAAGATCCAAGGGTTTCAGCTCTTCCAAGTCCATGAATCTCCTTTACAAATTGCTGACTCCCTTCTCCTGTTCCACCAGATACTTGAATGTCCTTCCAAATATTAACTTATCTTTTTTTCTTAAGCTAAACAGGGTCAGATTTTGTCACTTAAAATAAAGTCACATAAATGAATACCAATCATTGGGCTTCCTATTTGAGTTTTCTTAATTAAAAATCCTTTATACTTGCTCACCATTCTATCACCAGTGCTAGTGAAGTCCTAGTCATAGTAATGGTATTTAATAAACATGGAAAGAATAGATAAGTAACCGAATGAATGACAGAATAAAGGATACATACACGCACTAAATGCTCGAGTTTGCTTCTTTATCTTCTCTTGGGAGAGAAAAGATGCATAATTTTTAGTTGATTCTAAAATTGACTTTTATCTCCTCCCAGTTGACAAGCACTGGCTTAGAGTAATCAGAAAAACATGAGGTCAGATGTCCCCAAATCAACTGCTAACAACCTCAGATACAGGATTTATTTGTGAACTCAGCCCTACCTGTGATAGCCTTGACTTTGAAAGCTTGGGTGGGGGTGGGGGCAGGGCAGATGTAGAGGTATAAAGACACCTGAACAAGGAACTTACAGCTCTGGCTGCTTCTAAAATCTCTTTCCACCATTATTTGGTCTTTCACATGGCCAACGAAAACATATCTGTCTTTGGGCATCATTTTAAAATGCCAGCCTTGATGATGACAAGTGAGGCAACCCCCAAAAATAAATATTTTCCCATCTAAATTTGAAACCAACAGAGATAAAGAGGGTCAAGGAAAATGAAAACATTTTATCTGCTACTGTTAAAGCTGTTTAGACGGATGTGGCTTATTGTAATAGATCAGGCCTAACAGAATTAGGCACATCTGCCCAAATAATCACAAGCAGTTCTTGTCCCAGGATGAGGTCTTTACAATTTGACTTGTTGCAGGGACTCCAAAATACCAGACCGTACATTCTCTTATGAAGGACAGATTCCTGAAAGGACACAAGAGGAAAGGACTGAACCAAAGCTTCTCTCGGTTCTTTCTACAAGTCACCAACAATAGGAAAGGGTATGCAAAGTGAAGAGAGGAGAGGAAAGTCACACTAATGGCATTCCCTCCACATGGAAACGATAAGTATGGGAAAAAGAGGTTCCTCATTAAAGTACTGTTACTGCTGTGTTAATATTTTTGAGGGGTAAAGAGGTTTGGTAGAAAGAGAACGTAATAAAACAGGTCTAGAATCAAATCATAACCATGCCTCTTATATCTTGGTAAGTTACCTGACCTCTCTGAGTGTAGATTCGACACCTGTAGAAGCAATCTGTTCACTGCCTTACAGAGAATTTGAAAGCATAACATAAGATACAAATTATAACCTACATGGTGCTGAACATGATTCCTGGCACAATATTCAATCATTGGAAAACACAAAACAATGAAGTTAGAGCATCAGAAAGCTACAGCATGGCAGTGTCCCAATCAAAGTTATATTAATAATAGCTAACTGTCGCGGTCCCGACCAGCAGGACCGTGTGTTGTTGTGGAATGCTTGTCCTATATCTCCGGACAAGTGACGAACAAATTCACGCGGACTAAAGGAATCTGGTGGTGAAAAAGGGATGTTGAGCCACTCTCTAAGTGAGAGAGTGCTAGCTTGGCCGCTCTCTTAGTAAGAGTAAGAGTAAGAGTAAGAGTAAGAGAGAGAGTGTGTGGGAGAGAGAGCAAGAGAGACAGAGACAGAGAAAGATAAAGGGGGCCAGAGAATGAGAGGGCCAGGGAGAGGGTGAGAGAGTGTGAGTATCAGGGAGGGCCAGCGGGGGTGGGGGGGTGGGGGGAGGGAGGGGGAGAAAGAGAGAGAGAGAGAGAAAGAGAGAGAGAGAGGCCCCAGAGGACCAGAGAGTGGGAGAGAGGGCCGGCCTGCGTGGCCACTCTGAGAGCGAGAAAAAGGGCCCAGACCCCTCGCCTGGACAGGCTTTTATTGACACTCTAGGCACATTATATCCAGGATGGTTCTCATTAACTATGCACAGGTTTGCTTTAGGTGGTTACCATAACAAAAGAAAGAATGTTGCTAATCCCTTTAAGATAAAGGTCATTTGCAAATATAAAGGGAAAAGAGGTTGAACTGGTTACACCCAAACTTGAGAGGTTTAGCATAGATTTTAGGAAGTTACTTTAAAGATATGCAGTAAACATTTGTTTCCTCAATTCAAGGCGAGGGAGTTTTTAGCAAAAGCAAGTCTCAAAGCGGCCTAGGTGCAATGCAGGCCTGATTCCCCACGGGAGACCTGTTCATGGATGTTCTCTGCATGCCATGCACATCTGTCTGCATTCAAAACCAGAGCTGAGGCACTAGATCACATCACACATGGATAGGTTCCTTATAGCTAACGTTGAACAAGAATTAATTACATGCCAAGAAATGTATTACTCAATTGATCTTCCTTGCCTTACTTCATGGAGATAATAACCACAGAGTGTAAGTATTGATATTTATCCCTTTGTACAGAAATAAAAACTGAGGGTTAAGTTTTAAATGCTTCATAACTTCAGGTCAGTGAAGTGGCTGAGCCAGAAATTCAAACCCAGGCTGTATGAATTCAGAGATTGCACCCTTAACTGCTTTGGCATATTGCCTCCCCACACTCAACGAGCAAAGAAAAAATGAATAAGTGAATAGGAAGGAAGGACCTCCAGAAAGCAATGGGTCATCAAGTTCAGCTCAGGCACTAAGGCACCTTCATCAGCTTCATGCTCTTGCCCAAGGCTGATTCCATGTTCCCACTTGAAAGTTTTCTTTCCTCTTTGACCCTGACAAGGCTACATCTGCAATGATGGATTAAACTTTGTACATTTAAAAAAACTCAACGAAGACCTCTAGGAATAACAGTTGTTGCTTTTGTTATTGGTTCAGGTGAGTTGAAAGACTGATCCAAATGGGAATTTTTCAAAGTAATTCATTTTAAAGGTATTTTGAACAAATCTGGGCCAAGTGACAAGAAAAAAAGAGACCTAATTGTAAATTGTGTATATTTAAGAGCCTGAAAAAGAAGAGTAAGTGGAATGTGTAATATTAGTTCCTTTTTCTTCTCTTTATTTTTTTAAGCTGCATTTCAGGAGCTAGGGTAAATCCATGAAAGAGACCACAGAGGGACCAAACTGAAAATGCCTTCAGGTATAAAGGACCAGGCCCAAAGCTAAGATTTGGCAAGTGTCCCACTGAGAAAAAGAGCAATGATTCAAAGGCTGGGAAAATATCCCTCAGTTTCCTCTTAAGGATTTTCTCATGTTCAAACTGGATAAAGAAGGCTAAGTTCTGAGTCAATAGCGGGCTTATGTAAATAGCACACGGTCGGCATGGGTGAGCAAAGGAGAATGGTTAAGGCATCCTGAAAGTTATTCTGTTTCCACCAAGGGAACAGGTTTAAGTGACGGAAAGTGAGATTGAGTATAATACCAAGTCTGAATAAACCGGTATGAATTCATTTCTGTGGGGATCAGGGAAATTTTAAAGTAAATGCTTCTCATGGGTATATCTGGGAAAAGAGGAATGGGAAACCTCTAGAAAGTAGATCCACATAGACTTAAGGCTCTACATAATATTGGGCACCATATTATTTGTTCAAAAATCACAATAATATTTTTGATGAAATTAGATTTCTTCACAATGGAGCGGGACATCCGTAAGTCATCTCCATGCAGAAAAGGCGGAGCAATGTTGTCAGCTCTGCAGAGTTGCTGCTTTTGTAACTGGTTCTGTTTTCTAAGCCTGACATTGTCAGACAGGCTGCCTGTCACTCAGCCTGCAGGAAAATAAACACCGTCCTTGGAATTAGGGGTCCTGTATTTGAGGGGCAGTTTTGCTGCGGAACGTCCACATGTAGCAGATTATATACTATTTTGTTCGAATATTCACTAATCTTAATCTCGCCCCTGTGTGCAAGGCCTCTCCCTGGTCCCTTCCTGTAGTAGGAGCAAAAATCCTGGATGAGCCGTTGTTGTTTTGCTTTGTGGGGAGACTCGAACACATAATTAACAGGTCACTGGGTGAAAACTCTGAACTCTAAGAGGTCATTGAGAAGCACTGTCTGCAATGAGTAGTCTTTTCACTCAAGACAACATTAAACAATAACAAGATACTGGCTTTTTCTTGTTTGTCAGCCCCAGTGGTGTCGACTGTGATCGTGGCAATTGGTGAGCTTTTTCTTCTGCAATAACATGAATGACTTAAGCAGGATTTCTATTCCCCAGACTTTAAGAATTTGGGGCAAAGGTCCATTATCCACAGGCAAACACAACGTACAACATACGGTTGCTTCTTCTAAAGTCACCTTTCCCCAACCCCTAGTTCACGCCTGAGATAACCAGCGACAATGAGATTCCACCACAGTCACTCCTCTCTCGGGTACAGCACTGATGCTCGGGCTTCTGATGGTCCCTAAGGAGAGTCTACACACCACCCAGAGCAAGCAAAACTTCGGAAAGTACAAGATAAGGTGTGCAGATATCTCACCTCTTATCATAAACATTCTCAGGGGAATAGAAGGGACCTTGGTGTTGTTATGGCATGCACATTTTAAGACCGATTGCCCCCTGCATTTGTTCACAGGTGAGGGAGGAAAATGTACCTTCATAAATGCCAAAGAGGCAGAAGTACCCCACATACCTGCTAGCATACATTGTAAGTAAGAATAATTGGTTATCAGTGCAAACCCCAAAAGTGGCATTCACATGCTAGTTTTATAAACAATACTTAGTATATCAGTTAGAAAGAAATTGGCTATGCCGCCAGAACAAAAAACCTCAGAATTTCAGTGACAGGAGGCAACAAAATAGCTTCTTGTTCACAAGCCATCGTAGGGCAGCCAGGATAAACCCCACCATTGATACCGTTATGACTTGGAATTCAGAATCTCACCATTTAGATCACCTGGCTCCACAGCACAGAAGAGGGCAGCATGAAGAATCATAGCCCAGAGCTTAAATTCTTCTACTCAGGAGACACGTGTATTTCATTGACATAGATAAGTGACCCGGTCATGTCTAACCTTTGATGCATGAAGGAACTAAAACCTGACCATGTACCTAGAGGAAGAGGCAGAAATACTAGGGAGATAAACTAGTTTCCTACTTACTGAGAACATGTCACCCAATGGGTTGGGGGAGCTATAGAGCTCTCCTTGTGTGGCTGATGACAATGTTCCTTGTAGGTTGTACACTATTCTGTTGGCTCTTCATTTATTTACATTTACATATGCAGGTATGTGTTTATAGTAAGTATCTTCTGAACTCAGATTCCATATGAGGAATTAGAGATATAAATAAATATTTTCTGCTATAAATTTGCTCATTGTCTTAGGTAAACTAGGGTTCTTTATAAAAACACAGTTAACCAACTCAGGCTGGGGGAAAAGTAATCTGGGCAGGCTTTCTCAAGGAGGTGATGCTGGAACAAATTGGTAGAGCAGGAGGAGGTGTTTCAAAGGCAACTGAATAAAGAAATGACAAAGCACCTACATCCCAGAACAGAATAAAATATGTTGCAGAGGCCTGTGGTCAGTGCCCCAGGTTGCCCCAGATTTTGGTGATTTGTTATAGCAGCTCTAAGAGGCTACTACACGTGGTTAGGGCTAAGCCAGGATGTTTGTGGCCTATGTATAACTGCATCCCTCCATCCACATACTTGCAATAACCACAGGTACAAGCCATTGCACTTTTTGTTAGTTTGGGGTGACAGAGACAGATCTATTTTTGCCATCCCAGCAGGAGGGGACCTTTCTGCACACTCCCCTGCCCAACCGAGTCCCCCCACAGGGATAACCTGCTCTCCTTGAAATCATCTGGTTTAAAGAGAAAGTTCATGTGTCAGCGCCGTGGCGGTGTTCCGGTTAACTGCTGGTTCGTTTTCTTATTTGCGTAAACACGCCCTGAACTCTCCCAAAGTTAGGGGAAGGGACCCCGGTCAGAGAGCCCTATAGGCTGTGTCAGTGTTTCTGGCATCTGGGCTGCGTTGTACAGACAGAAGCTTACATCAGAGCCGTTCGTTATCTTTTGTAAACGAAAAGTTCAAAATTCTTAACGCACAGCATTCATCTGAGTCCCTCAGGGAAACAGATACCACACTTTAAAAATAAAAGCAGCTACATCTTAGGGACCCAATTCATACTGCTGCCTGAGTCTGACAAGAACAACAGGGTGTTCTGTGCTCACCCTCAAACTAATGGGAAATAATATTGAATGTCACTTGTAATTGAAAAATATTTTTTAAAAAGGATAACTTAGGTCCACACAAAAACCTGCACTCAGATATTCAGAGCAGCTGTACTCATAATTGCTAGAACTTGGAAGTATCAATGTGTCCTTCAATAGTTGAATGAATAAATTGTGGTACCTAGACAATGGAAAATCACTCATCACCACGGAGCCATGAAAAGACGGGAACGTAAACGCATATTTCGAAGTGAAAGAGCCAATCTGAAAAGGCTGGCTACTGTATGATTCCAACTACAGGACATTCTGAAAAAGGCAAAACTATGCAGACAGTAAACGGATCAGTGATTTCCAGGAGTAGGGGTGGGGAGGTGGCATTCCTAGGATTTTTAGAGCAGTGAAAATTCTTTGCTTGGTACCTCCTTGCAGATGTTGTCATACACATTTGTCCAAACTCACAGAGTGTACAGCACCAAGAGTGAGCCCTAGTGTAAACTATGGAGTTGGGGAGATTAGGATGTGTCGATTCACCAGATGTGTAGGCTCACCAGCGGTATCAACTGCACCACATTGGCTGGGGGTGTCGATCATGGGGGAGGCTACATATGGGTGGGGACAGAGGACATATGGAAATCTCTGGACCTTCCTCTCGATTTTTCTGTGAACCTTCAACTTCTCTAAAAAGTAATATCTAGCCCTGGCTGGTGTGGTGCAGTGGACTGAGTGCCTGTCTGCAGACTGAAGGGTCACCAGTTCGATCCCCAGTCAGGGGGCATGCCTGGGTTGCAGGCCAGGTCCCCAGTAGGGGGTGTGCAAGAGGCAAACACACATTGATGTTTGTTTCCCTCTCTTTCTCCTTCCCTTCCCCTCTCTGAGAATAAATAAATAAAATCTTTTTTTAAATAAGATCTTTAAAAAATAATAATATCTAAATAAAGATAATGAATTAATTTTACAAACCTGGGCAGCGAGCATACAATCTATCTACAGTTACCCTAAACTACCCTTGGTATCCCCAAACCAACTGTAGCCACAGCAGTGCCCAGGCCCCTAGACTGCCCATGAGGTGCATTTTAGAAGGCTTTCTTTCATAACAAAGGCCTGTCAGACCCAAGGCTATTTGCATTTCTTCCATGACTCAGTGCATGAATGCTTCTTAGCTTTTTTTAAATTGTGGTAAGCACATGACATGATGAACACGACATGATACCTGCCCCCCTTAACACAGCTGTAGGTGCAAAACACAGTGCCAGCTGCAGGCACAATGTTGTACAGCAGATCCCAGAACGTGTGATCTTGTTTAACTAACTTGGTACCTACTGAACAGCAGCTCCTGATTTCCCCATCCCTTCTGCCTCTGGCAGCCACCATTCTACTCCCTGTTTCTATAGGTTTGACTACTTCCGATGGTGTCAGATATGTTGAGTCATGCATATTTGTCCTTCTGTGACTGGTTCATTTCATGGAGCACAGTGTCTTCCAGATCCATCTATGTTGTCACGTGTGGCAGGATCTCTTTCATTTTTTTAAGGCTGAATACTTTTCCATTGTATGTATATACTATATTTTCCTTACTCATTCATCTATTAATGGACATTTTTTTAATATCTTGGCTATTATAAGCCATGGTGTAATGAACACAGACCTGCTAATATCTCTTTGAGATCTTTATTTCAATTCTTTTGTAAATACACCTGGAAGTAGGGTTGCTGGATCACAAAAATATTTTAATTTTTTGAGAAGCTTTCATACCGTTTTTCATAAAATTGCACGTACTTTTTGTTTAATATTCATTTTTTTATATAGAGATAACTTCAAAGATTACAGGACTTAAGTGAATTGTGCAAGATTGCTCACCGGCTAACAGAGCCTAAAATGAAACCCCAGTTCTTGACCTTGGACCCAGCAGACTTTCAACACGTGATGTTAACACATATGCGGTGCTGTAGACTAAATAGTGCTGCCTCATGGTCTGAGTGTCAGCCGGACCTGGCAACAAGCCCAACTCTGCCACTTGGCACGTGGTGTTAGGCCAGTTACATTGTCTCCCTGAACGTCAGTTTTCTCATCTGTAATAGGAGGTTCATGATAAATATATAAGCCCATTATATAAGACATGTATAAGGAATTCACTTAAGAGAAAGTTTACCTTCTTTCTTTCTTTTAAGAAATGTGACTAATCACATTTTACAGATTAAAAAAGAAAATGAGCAGTCAGAGATTCTGATCTTCCTATCCTAAAATTCTTGCCCTGTCCACTAGATGGCGGGACCTCTATAATCCACTGAGAACCTATAGCAAAGGACTGGTCTAGCTCTGCTGTGGGCTTGGGTGTCTGGGGCTCATTTCTTCTGGGGCGTAGTCAGAATTGATATTGCCTCATAGTTTGTATCCTTTGGTCACCTGTACCTTAATCCTTTTCCTGCCTCCATGGCATCTGGGAGTGAATAATGACACATTTGAAGAACACGTTGAGAAAAACATTTTATAAGTTTATCAGGATTTTACTGTTCATTCCTGGCAGTTTCTGGAATGGTCATGAATTAGACAATATTAGAAATATGATTTGAGATTACACCTGACTCTTTAAATTTGAGATTACATCTGACCCTCAAACTTCGTGTGTTACTTCCTACTGTGATGGAATGCTTGAAAGGCAGCTGGTGGGGTTCACAGCCAGACATTAAGAGCGGTCTTTACTTTAATATACACGCATTTCCCTCACCATTGCTTGTTTCTACATTGAATGCTAAATATCTGTTTTCCAAAAGGCTCTTGATTTCTCCAAAATGCCTTGCAGTCAATCATGTTTACCAAAAAGCAGTCAACTCCAGCTCAAATATTCTTTATTTGCTACCTCTATTATTTCAGTGCTACATATATCCACACTTAGACTTTTTAATTCAACCCTAAAGCTAATTTTTTAATAAACTAAAACACAGAGAAAGTAGCCAATAGTCATGAAACTGGTAGAAAGAACAGCTGGGACTTCGACCCCTCCACCAGGAACATTTCAGCAAAGCAATTCCTTAGAACGCAGAGATACACTATGTGATTTCAACAAATTCTCGAAGTGACATCATCAAAACTGTCAGCTAAACAGTACATTATTAGTGACAGGGACAAGCCTTTTGACCAGATCTTCCATGCAATCGACAAATATGCCTTGACATCTATGGTATGTCAATCACCATGCTAGACGCCAACAGCATGGAGATGAATCAGAGACTGAAATGTGGGTGCTGCTCGCACCTTCACACAGCAAAGCCCACTCAGAGGAGGGGGCTGCTCTTTTGCCCAAAGATTTTGAGACAAAACAGGACAAACACAGGCTAAAATATCAGATGGGACTAATGGGACTAAAATATCAGATGACTAGACTGCACCCTGGTGGACTATGCATGTTCCCTTCAATGCTATCCTCTTGGTTGCTATGGATTCTTCCAAAGATGCTGCTATTACCAGAATCCATTGCCTGGAATGGACTCCAGATTCATTTTAATTTTTGTTCTGATTATTTAATAAATATGTGATCAATTTGTGGAAGTTGAAAAATAGACACAACTTGTGAAAAAATTATTGCTTTTATAAAACCTTTCAGCAGCCTCCATAATTATAGTTATATTTTATTGCGCTTCTTTCCAATTTTTATACACATCATTAAAACTTTTTTAATGGCTGCCTTTTAATCCATTGTGTAGATATATCATAATTTATTCAACTATTTGTCTAAAAAGAAAAATTAAAGTCATTTCTAATTTTTTGCTATTATAAGTAATCTTGCTGGGGTGATCATCTTTGTGCTTTGGCATTTTTTGTTTTAGCTTGCTTCCCTAGAGAAGTGCTTGTTAAAGAGTAAAAAAAAATTGAAAAGTCAAACATTTATCTTTTGAGAGTGATCAAAAGAAAGGCTTTCTTTTTAAAACAAGAATTGGCCCAATCGCTTTGGAACCAAATCATGAAGTGAAAATTTAAAAGTTAACGACGGATGATAGTGGCTTAGTTCCAGAATCATGTGAGATTTTTCAGAAAAGAGACGCTTTGTCTTGTGAAAGGCAGATGAACAATTCTTACGACCTTCTGAATAAAGCCCCGATCCCTTAATCTGTCAAGAAGGGCTTCTCCTGCCTTCCATGGTAAACGGGACGCAGTCACACCTGAGCCAATTCTTCTATCCCTTCCTAATTGTTGCTTTTTTTCTTTGCTTTTTGCTCCAGTTTGCCATTTCCTTACCCATGTTATGTGGACCAGCCTTATCGCACTCAGCTCACATTTCTGCCCGCTCATTCCCCGTCTTGACTTCATAACCGTCCTTTAACACCCTTCAAGTTTCAGTCAAATTTCACTTTGTCGCAGCTCAACGTCGTAGATAAAATTAATCCCTCTTATTATAAAGAAGCAGGAAACAATGAAAACATTTCTGCAGAAAACAATTTGAGCGCTCATTATAATTTAAGTGCATTTCTACTTTCATTATAGGTACGCGCACATTGATCTTCCCTGATAGCGTCTCTCTGAGGCTGTGATTTACCCCTTTATACTTAGTCTTACTGAAAACAAACAGAATCCTACACAAGTGATATGTGCCCTAAATATGGCCAAAAAGACACGTTTGAAAGCTCTTCTTCCATCACTGTGTAATTAATTCTCCCAGCCCCTTTCCTGCTATTCTTGGCATAGCTCCCCGTGTGTCTACTAACCTGAGTCATCACTACTAGTTTTTAACATCCAGTAAAACCGTCCTCTGACTAACCCTAAAGCTACCTGTAAGCCTGGTCTGATCACTTCATGGAGAAGCTTAGAAGGAAAAATTGTGCCAATAGACTAAGCTATAACGGTGCTGGTGTTTTCCACCTCAGAATGCTCTTGTGATGAGATTGGATAAGACAGTCCACATGAAAGTAGGATGCCCCATGTCTGTCAAAGGTAACCCTTCTTCATGAGCTGCTGTAGACTAAAAATTTCCACCCAAAATTTATATGCTGGAACCCTAATCCACAATGAGATGATATTTGGAGGTAGGGCCTTTGGTAAGTAATTAGGTCCTAAAGGTGATGTCCTCAGTTTGGGATTAGTACCCTAGTATGAAGAGACAAGAGAGAACTTGCTTCCTTTCTGCCTCTAGGCCACAGGAGGAGAAAATGAGAAGATGGCTGCCTGCAACCAAGCAGGAGCCCTCATCAGGCACGGGAGCTACCAGCACCATGATTTTGGGTTTCCTAGCCCCCATAAGTGTGTGAAACAAATTTCTGTTGTCTCAGCCAGAGGTGACTAAGATACGAACCAAACCACGGCTCAACATCATTTAAACAGGAAACTGGTATCTCACACAACACTACTTAAAATTCTGTGAAACTGAACAAAACACATTTCCATCCTCCACTTGAATCAAATGTTATCAAACTAGTCAAGACAGCTGCTGCATAATGCCTGCAGGGAGATGTCTAATTTCAGGGCAAATTTAACATCACTTGAGCAAGATGGTGTCAGTCTGTAGCAACAACTACACTGAGAAAGCCAGTGCATGTGCTGAGAAAGAGATTCATATTAAATATTGCAGATGGGACACCTGGAAAAAAGATACGGTGTTGGGAGCAAAGGCTTTAGACTAGTGATTAAGAGCTTTAAAATTTCCCAGACCTGGCTTTAAATTCTAGCTTCAACACTTGTTAGCTCTTTGACCTTGAGAGGGACACTCAACATCTTTGTCTTCATTCTAAAATGTGAATAATTACACAAAATAATCCCTATAAATGATATGAACTGAATTGTGTTCCACCAAAATTCACATGTTAAATTCCTAACTCTTGGTACATCTAAATGTATCTGTATTTGTACAAGGTCTTTAAACAGGTAGTTGAGTTAAAATGAGGTCAGTAGGAAGGGCCTTAATCCAATTTGACAAATGTCCTTATCTGAAGAGACCAGGACTCCCACACATTGAGAGGTAAAACCATGTGAAGACACAGAAGGAATGTGGCCTTCAACAAGGCAAGGAAACAGGCCTCAGAAGAAACCAGCCCTGCCAAGGCCTGGACCTCGGACTTCTAGGATCCAGAATTATGAGAAAATACATTTCTGTTGTTTAAGAAATAAACAGTCTTTGGTACTTTGTTATGGTGGCCCTAGGAAACTAATATAATATCTTAAGTACAGTATCTAGCACACAGTATTTTTATGATACATGTCAGGTATTTTTATTTACATATTAATGTTTATAATCTAGAATAAAATATAAATTTTTAAAATATCATTTATATGATAAATAGCTAGATATGCCATTTTGCTTGAAATGCTCTCAATGAAATTCTTCTCAAATTAATCATCTAACAATGAAACACATGCCTTTGCATTGAATAGTGGTCAAAATATTGCCGTGGTAATGGAGCATATTTTACTGAATCTTTTTTTTTTAATGAAAAACTTGGGAAGGTCTGCAAAGCCAACAGCACCAGCCAGGTATGAAGGTGAAGAGGTGCCAAGTTCTTCCTGTCAGAGAAGCCAGCGCTGCTACTCTGTCAGCAAAAGTGACAGACAGAGCAGCCGGGTCAGAGCAGCAAGCAAAGAAGCCGTCACACCAGAGAGGCCCAGAGACTGGTCAGAAGAAAAATACTGTGTCAGAAAAACAATTCGGGAGAGACAGTTCTAGAGAGGATACAGCTTCTGCCACACTCAGCGAAACCAGTGCTGTTCACACCTTAGTTCCCCATCAGATCTTAGCATTCCGTCTACACTCCAGCTCTGTGGCTCATCACCCTGGCCCACAGCGAGTCTGAGCATCACCGGGTCTTGGTCATGTGGTTTAACATGTGTATTCTGAAGGCACCCACAGGGTGCCTGGAGCTGTGTGATGTGCCCCTGAATCTCAGGGAGGAGCGGCATCCATAGGAGGCAGAACAGAGACTCACACTCAGGGTTTCTAACACCGCATCCTGCCTTCTTTCAAGACAGGTTACTATAATAGCATGTGGATGATGAGACATGAAAAGCATATCGGGAATGTGTGCCTTTAAGAGAAATAAAAATAAATTCAGTATGAAAGTATCCTTCTTGCAGAGGTAGTTGAGGAGAGTGAGAGAGTTTTATTTATTCCCTTTTCTTTCAATTTAGGGACTATAATAATGACCTGTCCCACTCCCACAAGATTTTTATCAAGTGTAAATGAAAAAAAAATGCATGCAAAAGTGCACCACTTTATTTTAGAAAATAACTGAAATTGAACCACCCGGCTGGGCAGCTGAGCCCTACGACCTTCTAAATTTGTAATTATGGGCAAGTTTCTTAGGGTCTCGAAGCCTTGGTTTTCTCATCTGTGAAATAAGATTACCACAGCTTTCTTAGCAGCATTTCATGAGGACTGAACGAAAGACCTGGTGTCTGACGTCTGGCATATAGATGACGCTCAGGAGTTCTCGTGTTCTATCTCGTCTACGTGATTGTTCGGTTTTACATTGATGGACTCCATTTTCCACAAGAGAATACGCGTTCCTGCAACCAATTTGTTTTTCATTTTTCCTCTGCGCTATCCACTCTGGAGGGGACTCAAAAATGCCATGCTAATCATGCATATTGTTTGGGGGTGAATCTTGGGAAATAGTAACAGCCATTTTATGGATTTGCAATTGACCCCTAGAGCTGTTCCGGTATTTTGTTGTATAATTTGGCTGCGTATTTTTCCCACTGCATTTCCCTGCCTACCATGTTGGCAAGCAATATGGAATAAGGTAAAAATAAATCTGGGGCCAAAGCATATACTGGAGTCTGGGGCTCGGCTCAGGTAGCCTGAGGCTGCACCTAGCATGCGCCAAAACAACCAACCGAGTCAGAAAGAAAATATGTCCAGCTGCTCACTTGCCAAAAAGGACTGAACAATTAACCTGATTCAATGAAGAATGTCCCTCATTTCTTTATCATCTTCTCTTTATCTGGTCCTAGGTTGTTTAGGGTGATGACAAGCTCTGTTGAGTCATAGAGAGGCGAAATCTGACGGGAAATTTGATTTCCATTATCTATTTTTTAATTGGGTGGCTTAGGAGAACCCAATTATTTTACTTGTGTGTGCATAGTAACAATTTAATGCAGAGCTAAGCTCTTATCATTTCCAAAATGTATTCAGCTATGTTACAGTAAATCAGGGAAATGAAGCATGCTTCATAAATTTCATCACTATTAAAATAAAGGTCATGTTCAAAGGAGGGGCCCATGAACTGGAAATTAATACCTAGTTTTAAATGTTTAGGGATTAAAAATTTAAATTGCACTGCTCAAGTCGGTTAATATTGAAAGGCATACTTTGAAACACAGGCAGATTAGATAAAGAGGATTCAAATGAAGGAGGGAAAGTTTTAAAGATTTCTCCAACTGATTGTGAATGCGAATCACGGGGAAAGCTCTTTAGTAATGCAGATTCCTGGTCCCCATCTAGAAGATTTCCAGTCAACAACCTGGTCAGGGACAGTGATAACAACCCCAGGGGCTCTCTGAGGAGCGTAGTTGTAAATTAAATCGCCACAGATCATCTGACTTCTCCTCTGCTTGCCACAAACATCCCTGGACCTTAAACGTTTCCTTGCCTCAGAATCTTGCAACAAACCCTGTCCTTAGTCATAGGGATTACAAGGCTCTCATATTTGTAGCTCCTGTTACTGACTGTCAGATCATCTACATGCTTAGTGTCCAGTACAAATAATCCAGACTGTGTAAACAGGAATTTTATTCAAAAAGACTATGGCAAGAGAGCAGAAAAGAAACACAGGGCAGGAGGACTTCTTTAATTATTACTATTTTCCAGGATTATAAGGCTCAGGTAAAGCTCAACATCCGTTAGCCAGTCCTTAACCTTGCAACCCACTTAACACTTACTGGGAACCTACTATGTTCCTGAAGCTGCCTTGGACTCAGGAGATGCAGTGTCCTTGCCATCAAGAATAAGGCTGTCTAGTAAGAGAGACAGCCAGGTGAACAAAGTTGCCAACAAATGCAATAAACTGTACAATTCAAGAATGTGCAGGCTGTTCTGTTGAGCAAGAAGGAAGGGAAACCATATTCCTGCCCTCCCCTTATCTAAGTCAAATGAAAAAATATGCATTTGTTAAAATTTCTGGTATCTCATCCCTCAGTCCTCACTGAGGATAAGACTGTGTCTCACTTCTCCCCAAAAGTTGTGACTGGTTGGAGAGCTTGAGAAGGAATAAAGGGGAAATTCTTCTCAGTAAAAGAGACCACGTTCTCTGTTCTGCCTGCAGCCTTGTGATGAGTGAGTCACATGGTAAGGCCTGGGACTGCTCTGGGAGGTTATTGCTTTCCCTGGGAATGGAGTGCTCCTCGACCCAAGGCCCAGCAGGACATCCCAGCAATCCCATCCTGTGTCTCTGAAACTGACCTTCTGCCTACCTTGAGCTCTACCAGTTCTCTATACCCCCACTGGCTCCGCCTGGCTACCGCAGAACCCTCATACCCAACCCAACACTGCCCCTTTTCCCCCTCCGCATCGATCTCTGGATGCTGTCTTCTGGTTGCCTGGCTGCTCTCTTCCATCTGTCTCACTGTTTACTGGGTGAATGCAATAGTCTTTCAAGTTCTCATTGTGCCAACAGGAAGCCTCCAGAGAGGAGTATGTGACAGAGAAAAGAAGAAAAGCCTGGGGACCTGGAGACCTGAGATCCCCTGCAGGTGGCATGTTTTCTCCATGGGCTTGTGCAGGAATACAAGCTAGTTTGTCCCTTTCTTGAGGAGAGAAGAACACATGGCATGATGTAGTAGGTCAGAGGACTCACAAGTCTCCTCCACAGGGTAAATTCTTGTCATACCTTCAATAGGGCTTCTGGACAATCAACCATCTTAGCCTGTGATCAGCTGGTTGCATTATTATTATGTCACTTTTAGTCAAAGCACTTCCAAAAATCACTGAGATGGGATTTTTTTTAAAAAAGCATGGACTTTGGAACGAGACAGCTGATTTAGCCTCATTTTCTTCGTCTACCTTGTAGGGATGTCACAAATACAGCAGAAATTAGTTTATAGCGTCTGGTGTATTCATTGGGACTTCTGGTTGCAAATGACAGAAACACAATTCAAACCACCTTACACAAGGCAATTTGTTGGAAGCGTCCATCAGTATCTCCCAGATGAGCTGAACAAAATTTCCAAGAAGCAGGAGCCAGAGCAAGCTAGAGACCAGATGACAGGAAGAGTCAAGACCCTCCCTTTCACTGTCACCATACCGCTTTTAGTGCTATGTTGGTTCCATATGTTCTTATTGTATTCTGACTTTTCCATGTAGCAAGTCATATGGAGTCATAGGCAGCTTACGGCTCACACCAGCATAATGTCACATCAACAGAAATGTCTTCTCTCTTGCAGCCCCAATGTGAAAAATTCTGGGGAAGATTTCTCTCTAATTTATTCTGAATCAGACATTAGTCATGCTGGACAGGGAAGTGAGACAAGGCAGATCTTTCCTGAAATATGTTTGAAAGAAACAATCCACAGGAGTAGATGCAATTCAAGAAAGACGAATCAATAAGTGCTCACCACGTCTGGAAAAAATTGTTGATACTCAGTAATCGGTGACATAATATATGCAATGTCGTGTCCTTATTAAATTATTAAGACCCTGATTAATGGTCCTTGCTCTAATATCAGTACATTTATCATAACTAAGTTGATTAAATATCAACAGATATCTTTATTAAGAAAGGGATATCGACAGTCTATCTCAAAACTGCTGTTGGAAATTTGAGATGGAAACAGGCTAAGCTTACCCTTGTTTCCCACTGAAATCTTGACCAATAAGAAAAGATAGACATCACCGTCAAGTGGAGTTCAAGGTCTCAGGTTTATTGTTGGTTGAACAAGAATCTAATTACTCCCAAATGTATGGTTTCTGATAAACTTTATCAGAGGACAAATCTTTGCCATGAAAACAAGTAGGCATTTTGACTCTCAGCTCTGCAGCCCCAAGGTGCGTTGTGCAGGTGTTATAAAAGTCCTACACCAGTAAAATACTACAAAGCTGCAGAGACTCTGGATATACTGATGGAGGCTTAATCCATGTAACAAACAGAGGAAGAGGAGCATAAGAGCAAGAGAGAGGGCGGAAAGTGCAGACACCCAGTGAGTCTGAGTTCAGGCTGGGAGGAGAGGTCAGGAAGCCGGGAGATGGCCTTTTCACATTATCTCTACTCTCTACTGAAATGCACCCCAAGGCCGGCAAGGTGGTTCTTCTTCTTGCCTTGGTGAGCAGAGAAACAGTGTGTCTTCTACAGCCTATCCCTGTGGGGCAGATGGATTACCAGAAATGCCTTCCTCCAGACCATGGTGTAGAGATACAGGAGAGGAGGAGAAAGATTTCCGCCAAATATGTCTTTGACACTTACTTTTATCCTAAAAGACTGAAGAATTCCTGACATCACTTCCCCATCAACTTCTTTCCAACCAGTTCAGGATGTTTCCTTTGGTGTCTCTCCAACTCCAGTATTATTGCATCATATGCCAAACATAGAAATACCCTCTGATACCTGGTCTCTTCCCCCAGAGTAATTGGGTTCACTGCACAGTGCAGGACAAGGCCTATGGCGTAGTCCAGTGTGCCCCAAAATCACCCAGTAAAGTGCAAGTCCTTTCTCCTCATTTATACCTTGTCACAGAAGCAATATTACCATTTGCTCATAAGGCTTGTACCAGTTCCCTGCCTCTGAAGACAGAGGTGGTACTATGACCTTTCTTACAAAAAGATTCTACCTGTATCTTGAGAACAGCTGTGAGAGCTCACATGACTACTGCATCCTTTGGGTTTTTAACGAGGGTGAATTTTGCCTACCTAGTGATTATGTTCTGCTTCCAAAACCTGCCATTCCTACTTAGTCTGAAGTTGAAACCAAGATTCTAAAGAAACGATGCCAAGTGTGCACCTTAGTCCATCCGGGCTGCTGTAACAACAGAAATTTCCCCCAGGGGTGGGCAGATTTAGCTTCCAGAGAGGGCCTGCTTCCCAGTTCACAGATGCTGACTTTGCCCTGTTTCCTCACATGGTAGAAGGAGGGCGGAACTCTCCGGGCCTCTTTCATGAAAGTACTGCTTCTGTTCATGGGGACTCTGTCCTCAGGACCTAACCACTCCCCAAGGTGCCGCCTCAGAATACTGTCACCCTGGGGTAGGATTTTACATATGAATTTTGTAGACACAAACATTTAATCATTAGCAATTCATTTTTTTGAATTCTGCATATATACATGTGTATGTATGAATATTTATATATTTTCCTCAAGCTGTGTGGTAATTGTATAGTCATGAAGATTTTTTCAATGCTTAGAAAATTTACATTTCTCAAATGAATTACAAATATGTTATGCTTTTGGTATTCATAAAGTATGATGTTTGTTCTGTAAAACAGCAACGTAAGTAAATATAAGAAATACCAAGAGGTTCATGACGAGTTCTCCAGGGGCAACGGTGAAGCTCAGCACGCATTTTTCCACAGCACTCAGTGAAATACTTTCTATGAAGAGTACGTTTTAACTTGAAAAGTTAATCAAATGCAGTGCAGAGTTGGTTCCAAACGTGAATTAGTTTTAAAGATTTTTTTCCAAGTGTTTTTAAACAGAATTTCCTTAGCTTGGTGCTAAGAATTTGAAAAGTATAAAAAGGGACAAACAACATAAGAATTCCACATAACTACTTTCCCACAAACCACCAGGAAATAACCACAACAACATTTTATAAAGATTATAATATATTTTTCTGGGTTTTATAGAATCTGTGTTTTCTCTCACCTTCATGCTTCTTTTTGTAGTGATTTTGTAAGTACACAGCCAGTTTTTTCTTTGACTGGTGGGTGCCCTTAGCTTTTAAAAAAAGTCCTTCATGTAACTGAAAGCAAGAAATGAACAAACAAGAAAAAGAAACAAAAACTCATAAACACAGACAATGGTATGGCAGTTACCAAAGGGAAGAGGGGGTGGGGAGGTAGAACAGGTAAAAGAAGTCAAATTTATGGTGATGGAAGGTGATTTGATTTTGGGTGGTGGGCACGTGACATCATACATAGATCATGCATCATCAAAACGTGCACTTGAAACCTATATAATCTTATTATCAATGTCACCCCAATAAATTTAACAAAATACAATAGAGTAAAATTACTCCCCTTTCTAAATTAAAAAAATGTTTTTTGTTTTCATTTGTCTGATATCCAAGACCAGAAAAAATTATTTCAGGACCTGACCTGCTCATTATTAATATAAGTGGAATTAGGGAGTTAAAAATAATTTTAATTTTATTTTAAATTATCAATTAACCAATTATTTTAGTTATTATTTAATAAATTCAATACTCACTATATTAATATTGATCTTATTTTTATATTACATATCTATAATGTGAAATTATGCATATAACCCATCAATAAACATTTTAATGTTTAATATCAATCCCTTTAAATTATTTCTCAATTTTGTAATTTTGATTATTTTTCAAGAATAACTCCCCATATGTAAATCCATGCATTTATAGTCAATGTGTCTTTGACAAAGGGGCCAAAGATGCACAATGGGGAATGGACAGTTTCTTTAAGAAACCATGTTGAGAAAACTGGTTTTCCACAGGCAGAAGAATGAAATTATGTCCTTATCTTACTTTATATCCAAAAACCTACTAGAAATGGATTAAAGATCTAAATGTAAGACCTAGAACCAAAAAGCCATTAGAGCACCGGGGGGAAGATTCTTGACAGTGATCTGGGCAAGGCATTTCTGGTGCTGCATTTCCACCAGAAGCGCAGGCAACACAACCGAAATCAGATAAATGGAATTCTATCAAACGAAAAAGCCTCTGCACAGCAAAGGAAATACTCGACAGAATAAGGAAACAACATATGGAACAGGAGAAAATGTTGGCAAACCACACATCTGATAAGTAGTTAATATCCAGAATGTATGAGAAACTCAAGTCAACAGCATGCAAATAAGTAACCTGATCCAAAATGGGCAAAGGATGTGAATAGATGTTTTTCCAGAGAAGATATACAAATGGCCAACAGGTATATGAAAAGATGCTCAACATCACTAATAATCAAGAACTTGCAAATCAAAGCCACGGTGAGATAGAACATCATGATGATTAGAATGCAAAGTAAATCCTGTCATTTGTGACAGCAGAGATGAAATGGGAAGACATTATGTTAAGTGGAAGAAGCCAGAGAAAGAGACACTCTCTTTCTCTGCAAGGTGGGGTAAGCTTGGGTCACGCAACAGGGGCAGTGGACCCCACAGGAACAGAGGACAAGAGCATCTTCTGGGAGGTTCATGAAGTGAAACGTGGTGGGAACATAAGCCTCTCCTCTTCCTTTTCTCCCTCTCACAGAATCCTCTGGGGTGCCTGGCACAACACCCTGGTGAGAATCATCACAGCCCTGTCCAGAGGAGGCACTTAGACGATGATGAATGTGTCATCTCCGAATGAAGGTCCTCTCATCCCACATACCTATGGTAACGGTCTGCTGGACACAGAAGGACTCATACCTTCCTCAAGCTCCAAGACCAACAAGAGCCACGAAACCCACCAGCCAATGTGGTGGCACACAACTGAAGAGCCTGTGATTATCTGTTGTCAGGGCAGGGCATCATCTGTTTTCTTTCCAACGGGTCTTGCAGACTGTACATTCTCAGTTCAGGAAAGGTAGGGACCATGCTGGAGGATCTCCAGCACATCATGCTCAAGCAGGAGGTCATCACTTGCACATCGGTAGCCCTCACTCCACCCAGACTCACTTTGTAACCTCTGTAGTTGGTTTAATCCAGGCAGTTTTGGTTCCTGGTTGAGAACCATCCTCCAGGGAGGCCTGAGCATCATCCCGGTCTGGTTCTCCAAGTGACCTTGGTGAAGAGCTGTGTCCAAAACACAGGAAGTGTCTTCTAGCAAACCATATCCATTCAGGTAGTCCAGGGGCCCCAGCTCCACCTGCACATTCACGGAGAACAATGGTCGTACCGAGTTTGATATGCTTCATCTGCTATTTCAGCAGTGGAGCAGGAGTGGATGTTGAGGGGGATGGAGGGCTCTTGGAAAGACAGCCATGTGCAGCTTCTCACCTTCTGCACAGCTGCGTAAAAGCAGTCTTGGGCCCAGAACATTCCCTTACTGGGAGAAAGAGAGCACTCCCAGCCTGTGCTGGGCTCGTATCCTTGAAACGGAGTAGCTTTGGAGAAAATATTTGCAAAGCATATATCTTACTTACAAAGGACTAGTTTCCAGGATTTATAAGGAACTCCAAAATTCAATATTAAGAAGTCAAACAACCCAATTTTAAAAAAAGACAAATACAGAGTCCAGCATAAATAACTCCCCTTTTTTATTACAAAATCTTTTATTACAAAATCATAAACATGTAATTTTGTAACGTAACAATAGCACACTCAAGCATACCATATGATATTTTAGGTGAAATATTCAAATTGAAACTATAAATTATTACACCCATATCATTACCCTGCCAACCACACTCAAGCAGGCCTTACTTCTGCCAGAACCTGTATTTTAACAGCCCCTCCACACACCACACCACACCCACACAGTGAAAACTCCCTAACATCTTTGTTCATAAATGAAATTTAAATGAAAGTCACTATAAGATACCATGATATATGTACCAAAATGTCCAGATTTCAAAAGATAGATAATGCCAAACTCTGGCAAACATAAGGAGCAACCAAAACTCTCATATGTTAGTAGCGGGAATGTAAGGTTTTATAACCACTTTGGGAAAAGTTATGGTCGCTTCTTATAAAATCAAACACACAACTGCTGTAGGACCTAGGCATTTCCTTCCCAGGAGTTTACCTAAGAGAAATGTAAACATATTTTCACAAACACACAGGAAAAGTTGTACACACATGTTCAAAGCAACTTTAGTTATCATTGAGCAAAACTGGAATTAGGAAAATCAATGAACAAACAACTTTCCTTGTGCAGGAGAATGCCACTCAGCAATGAAAGGAAACCAACTAAAGGCATAGACAAAAACAAGGAGGAGTGAATGAAGTCTACAGCCAAATACAAACTTTATGGTTCCATTTATATGGCGTTATAGAATAGGCAAAGCTAAGACAGGTTGGAAAAAGCAGAATAGAAGTTGCCTCAGGGAAGGAAGGTGAAGGTCGGAGCTGGGGTTAAACAGGTGCATGACCCTGGCAAAAGTCAGCAGAAGTACAGTAACATCTGCTTATTTTGTTGAACATAATTTGTGTATCTAAAGACAAAATCACTCTGAGCGAATATTGAAGACAAGCAAAAAATATGCATTCTTAAGAATCTAGGGAAAGTCACAAATGTCCACAGTTTACTTTGAAAGGCTTCAAAAATAGGATATGTTGATGGGTACATAGGGAGATGAACAGACACATAGATATGTGGTAAGGAATTAGAGTAAAAGTCTAGTCAGTGCATCAAAATGACATCTATTTGGTGTTCACTGTAAAGTTTGGTCAATTGTTCTATATGTTAGAAAATGTTTATAACAGCGTGTTGGAAAAATTCAACAACTTCTTTGTAGATGTTTGCTTATTTAATGTTTTTATTAAGCTAAGATTTTTGATCAATAAGTGTGAGTATTCTGAGTTCAGAAAGCTATCTTCACGTAGACCTTAGCTGATATTACAGCAACCATGTGTTCTGATTCTATCTTCGGTTGTTTGTATGTTCCAGCTGATTACTTGTCTGTCACCTTTTAGTCCTTACTTTCATCTCTGTATGCACTGTTACCTAAAAATGATTATTTCCTTTCTCTGCATTATCAGTTCTTATTCTGGCTGTTCCCGATGCCAATTTAAATTGAACTACTCAGTGTTTAGTTTCAGGCTTTCTTTTGCTCACTCAGCTCCCTTTCCCACTCAGCCTGCTAATCAGCCACCTTTCCCTTCAGTACAGTGGTTTTGTTCTTCCTCCTGTAATTTTTTAAAGTCTTATTTTAGAGTTCATATTCTCTTGCCCTTCATTCAGAATACAAAGCAGAGGACTTCCACGTTCTTTTTTGTTTCATTTGTGGAGTCTTGCATTTCCCCTGCACTCTGAGGGCAATAGCACCTTCCTTTTTCCATTCAATATAAGATCACTGTCAGAATATTTTAAAGGAATTATACAAATTTTTAATGAGAGTTATATCTAGAGCCAGTATGTGCCAATAACAAAACAGTACCAGGGCCAGCACAGTGACCAGCATAACCCTGCTATTGAACAAATGCACAAAACCTCCTCTCTGACACTGGCCACGGTCTTCACACACAGCTGCTACTCCTGGGCTCACTTCGCTCCTAAATGGCTGCCTTTCCAAGGGGCTTCTTGAGAAGCTGGTGACCTGCAGGCATTCTCTACCACAGAACCAAGAGGCAGCAATGCCACATTCTTAAGAACACTCCTTCAGAGCATCAAAGCTTCCAACTGCATCTTGAGAACAATAGTCAGAGCTCATGTAACTGTTGCATGCTTTGGGTTTTTAACAAACAAATTTTATATATGTCTATAAAATCAATGTGCTAACTATGGCCTGTGTCTGCATGTAGAATGAGAGATATCAAAGAGCAGCTAGTGTGGGAGGTAAAATAATATTAGTTGCCTCAGAAAGCACAGAATGGAGTGCATACAAATATGAAAGATGGAAGATGAAGAGGTCCATCCAATCAAGCCCCTCTAGCCATCTGCAGTCTTCATATTCTTGTATGTTAAAACTATTGAATTCCCACACTTAATACAGGGTTTGTTTTTAGTATATCAGTCTATACAATGGACATAATAACTTGCAGAAAATAATTGAAATTAAAATAATAGTTAGTGGTGGAAGTCTTCCCCCAAGGAGTTATTATTGGTGAGAATAAAATTAAGAGTAGTTCATACAACAAAATAAATATGTTTTAATTAACTTGAGTGCTGAGTACAGTTCAATAGCAATCAGTTACATAGTTAAACATAAAAAATGAATTAATAATATTGAGGTATCCCAAGCAGAAATGATGTTTCAGGGCTGTGGGGTGGGGGATGAGTGAAAATATCACATTCTACTTCCATGAAACACTAAACTGAAGCTGTATTAATTCAGTCTCTGGGTGGACCTTTCTACCTAGAGGCCCATGGTCAAGTTGTCAGGCCTGATCTCAAGACACTGGTCTTTAAGCCAGATTTGATGTCCCCACATGGCCTCTATCCTGGCAGAATCCAGTGCCCACTCTGGACATCATCCTCACGTGGATACTTAGGAACAAGAACCTTGAGTGATCTCAAGATAGTCAATGACCCATGGAATCTGTGCTTTTCTCTAACTATCATTAATGCCCTAGAGGCTGGGGACCTCTTATTACAAAAAAATAGTGCTATAATTCTGCTGTCACTAACAGCCTTAGACATCATGCACAGAGGAGGAAGCTACCTTCAGAATTATGATGTGAAATAAAGCACAGAGAACTTCCCATATGACTGTCCTTCACCTGTTCCCATGCCCCAAAGTATTTGACTTGCCACTAGGCTGGGGTCCACACCTCCCATGCATCTTGCTCCTTTATCAAAAGCAATCACAACTGAAGGAGACAGCTTTCTATGTGCCAGGAACCCTGATCTGTTATCACAGTTTGCTGAAGACAGGGCCAATATGGAAAGATGGGATCACAAAAGGGGAGAAGGGGTGAGTGCAGAGAATGAAGACAAGGGAAGAAAATAAAGTTTTAGGACAGTTTACGTTAGTGATGGTCCTATAATCACAACCAGGGGAAGCAGTGACTTGGGGTGGAAGACAGAGAATCTGAATTTGACTCTCAGCTTTTTTACCACCAACAGAGTAACCTTGTAAAAGGTCACCTCTCTGCTCTGGATCTGTTTTTTCCCACATGAAATGAGACTAATAATAACTACCCTGCTCATCTGTGAAGACACTACCTAAGCAGCTCCACAGGAACCTTCCAAATACATGTAGCATTTTATGTGGCCAGAACAGCTCTGGTCAAGTGCAGCGCTCACTCCCCTGAAATTCTTCCAAAACAGACATGAGAAGGAGAAGCAATTGGAGAATAGGAAGGATAAACTTTTGAAATACAAAAACAGCTTAGGTCAGGAAGCTGTATGGTGACCAACCACTATAACCCCTTGTTGTACGTTCTGGAAATCAGAAGTAAAAGATGCAATTCCTGCCCAAGAAAAGCATTAAACACCATTGTGTCTGTAGCTAACATTTATCAAAGACTAGCCCATGGAAGAAACTATGCTAACTACAGTATTTCCTGCAGTCTTCGTGAATGCCTGATGTTGATAACTCCAAACGTAATAAACCGTATAAAGAAATTCCATTAGTGGCTCCCAAATTTTGGAATGAATAAAAATCACTTGGAGAACGTGTCATAAAAGTGCCTGAGTCATACTCCCAAGGATTCTGACTTGGCATGACTTCAATAGAGCTTGGGAATTTGCATTTTTTAGCAAAGTCTCCAGGTAATCTAAAGCAAGTAGAAAATGGACCATTAATACAGACCTACTTCCATACATTATTGCATATGAGATGCCAAGGGACATAGAGATCTCAAAGACCAATATTTCAAAAAAAAAAAAATCTGGTTGCAAGCATCACCTGACACATTGTTAAACACATAATACCCCAGATTTACCCCTTGGAGGGTCTGATGCAGTAATCTGAGGACAAGCTCAAGAATCTGTAATGTTTTTTACAAGTGATTGTTGTCCCAAGTGATTCTTATGGTCAGACAAATTTGTAGTTAAAGTGAATTGTTTGTGGTCACCCTAGTAACATCTTCTCCTAAGAACCAAAGCCCAGCTCTCCAGGCTCCCTGTACAGGTAGGTTTCTTTCAATGCATTATCTCCATGAAAGAAATATGCAGGCAGTGAGCACAGGCCGGTGTTCTGCCCGCATCTGGAGAAGGGAAAGGGGTATGTCCAATTCTTTCCTGCAGCTATTTCACGTGACCTGGGCTCCTCAGAGCCGCGATGAGAGCAACTGTTTAAACCTCATCCCCGCAGCACTTCCTGCATGGAAATTCTAAAACAGAACGGCTGCACGTCGAGCCTGATGAGGGGTGAAAACAAATCCATGGAAACTGTTGTCACAGCCACCAAAACTGCTTAGCCAGCTGCAGGAAGCAAACAAATCTACTGAAACATTAACTCAGGCAGAAGGTTCCAGCCCATTGACAGCGGGCTCGCTGGTTTTCCCATCCCGCTCACGGCGTCTACCTGGTCTGTGTGCGCAGCGTTGCGCAGCGTCAGGACAGGGCTGGAGACGCTGATGGATGTATGACGCGCGGCCTTGATGACTCACTTGCCAAGCCTCGTGCGCAGGATTCCAGAAGCAGAAGGCAGAGGCCTCGAAGAGGAGAAGCCTGCTAGACTTTGGGTCCGCTGGGAACCTGTTTAGGCAGCAGCATCTCTTACAGAGAAAGGCTTCAGAGATTGATTCTGCGGGCATCAGCAGCCGGGGCCACACCTTCTCACCCTGGGGCTTCCTGTCTAGATCGCCAGAGGAAGCCACTTGAGGCTTCTGAGCCGCAGTTTCCACATTAAATAAAACTCGTAAGGTTAAGCCCTTTTCAAATTACAGGGTAGTTGGGATATGGCAGGTCGTAGAAAAATAAAGATACACCATCTTGTAGCCTAGTATGAGAAAGATCTTTTATATACCCTAGGAGTCGAGATTAGACTATTTTTGAGAAATCATTTCCTTCTGGTTTTCTTTTATCTGAAGCATGGGAAACCACATAGTACTAATGAGCAAAGGGATTGTGTTTTTGATTGATTCATATTTTTTGGTCAGAAGGGCAATGAAGAAGGAATTTTTCATATTTAATACTCAAAATCCCTTGCAAGCTGGAGACAATTATCTCCATTTTACAGATGAGAAACTGAGACTCAGAGAGATTAAGTATTTTACTTAAAAATCACACAGCTTATTAGAAAATCCAGGATTTGAGCTGTGCCTGAGACATAGTATAGAAATATTTAGAATAAATATACATTATGTATATATTGAAAGTAAATATTATATAAAAAATGAATGTCCCTAAAACCAGAATTTTTCCCCTATGTTGGTACACATTTACGCAATAGTCCAAGTAGCTATTCATGCTTATTATTCATTCAACAGGCTCTCCTTTAATAATTGCTGTGTACAAGTCTCTTAAAAATATAAAGGCAAATGAGACAAAATTCCTTCCCTTGAGAGTTTTATAGTTACAGAAGGGAGTGGGCATGTACAGAACTTACCACAACATGAACTTGAATGTGCTGAGCAAACGGAACATCCAGAGGGAGATAGAGAAGGAATCGTGGGCAGATACCTTCAGCCGAGTCTGCAGGGATGTTTAGACCTTGGCTGCCCAGGAATGAGAAGAAGACATTGGCACCAGGAACAGTCTGAACATGGGCCCCAAGGTAGCATGGCTCTGGGGGACAGGGTGGTTTAAAGGGACACTGCAGGGTAAGTTTGGTGAGGTAGGCAGGATATACCCACAAGTTTCTGCACCAGTTTGATAGCCACAGCTTCTGTACAGCACCCCTAGGAGCCCCCACCTTAGAGAACCCCTCAGTATGCTTACTTCAGGTATCTCTAGCTGCTAGGTGTTAAGGGCAAGGGGAAATGAGCCTGCAAAGTCTTCACACTTTCAGAGCATCCACAGATGCCAGGATGCTCGTCAGAGATCTCTGGGCCTTGGGAGAAACACCCGGCTTCCTCTACCAATAGGAGCTCACACGATGTCTGTTGTTTCCCTACATGCCAATAATCAACATGCACTAAAACCCTTCCAGAGTTTCAATGTAAAGACAAAGGAATAAAGTTTTAGTATGCTGCTACAAATTCTATCTGGCCTGTCACCCCCATTCTATTAGAAGAGGTGGATAAGTACGGTGAAAATGCAACAATGACAGTAGGGCACTTGGAAAAACCAAAATTAAAATTCACCTCGGGGAAAATATTCATTTCCTGCCTAAGATCTGTGCAAACATTAACGTCAAGGCTATCACATTACGCATGAATACGATTAGCATAACTCTGCCTAATGAATTAATTTCTTCTGTGAAGCTGAGGGTAAAAATGTTTTCCTTTCCCCTTAATCCTTTCTAATAGATGCAGATTTGTGAGTAGAAGTTATTTTTTTCTACATTACGATACACTGATTAGATAGAGGCTCATCTTATGCACAGAAGAATGAACAGAGAATATACTTAATTGCAGCCTGTGCAAATGTGGACCCTCCACTTCAGAACCAGAGAGAACAAAACTTATTTTTTCAGTTTGTCCTCTGGAGACTTATGGTCACAGTAAGATGATTGTTTACTCTGGGATGTTTGACCCAAAGAAATCATTTCTTTCATCCATGACTTCATGGGTCTAAGAAAATGGACAAAACTTTACTTTGCTCTTAAAAATGCAAAATAGAACAGATATTTGGGAAAGCAACCTGTTAGTGTGCATCAAGAAGCATTAAAGTGTTTAATCCTTTGGCCCTGAAATTTTATCTCTGGAATGTGTCTCAAGGAAATAATCCTAAATATAGAAATCACTGTGTAGACCCAGCACCACGTTATTTAAGTAATAAAGAATAGAAAAGACTTAAATGTTTAACAATAAAAAGGTGGCTAAATAAACTATGCACTACCTTTAATAGAAGAGTAGACAGATATTTTAAGATATTTGCAAAACACTGTAAAATAGAAAATAAAAAATGGAAATTCTCATGGTATGGTAATTATGGTAGTGATGGCAGCTAATATTTATTGATCACTATAAGTCTATTGCTTTAAATGCAATATTGACTCCTTACAAGATCCCAATGAGCTAAACACTGTTCCTGTTATCCCACACATCAGATGATAGCCCTAAAGCCTACAGAACTTAATTGCTCAGGCTCACACTGTTCATTAGTTTTGAAACCAGATTCTGTGCCATGCCAAATCCCCAAGACCACTCTTACATCAACAGTTTACTAGAAAGTCTCACAGAGCTCTGAAGAACTGTTATACTCAGAGTTAGAGTTTATTGTAGCAAAAGAGTAGAGACTACAGTCAGCAAAGGCAAACAGGTAAAGTTCAGGAAAGACCAGGCATAATTTTCTAGTGTCCTCTCCCTGTGAACTGGTACAGACAGTGCTTAATTCTCCCAGAACAATGCAGGCCACCCAGGGAAGCTCACCTGAGTCTTGGTGTCTGAGGTTTCCACTGTGGTCAGTTATGTAGACATGAACACCCACTGAGCTGACCTCAGTTTCTCAGGCTCTAGTCCCCTCAATTATCAAACTGAGACAGCTTGACCCAAGGCCTCCACATAAATACCACTCTTAGCACAAACGATCCAGAGTGGCCCAAGGCCCCAGGTACAGAAAAACACTCAACAGGCAGGATTTCCCAAAGGCATAGAGGTTATCCCCCAGGAATCTGTTAAACCCCAGTTCCTTCTTTGGAGTGAGCAGAGTTTGAACCCCCCAGAAGGGTGTGGGAAGGTGAGGTCGTATACACAAGAGGTAGGAGGGCAACACTGAGGGGAGAAGAGAGGGATTCCCACTGGAGGTAACAGCTCAAACAAGGATTGAGCTGCCAGTGAGAATGAGATAGAAAAGTCCTTGGGAGGGCTGTGGAGGAGGTAGATGGATTTCAGGAGTTCAAAGTGATGAGGGTATTATTTCTGACAACTACCTGCGAATGTATAATTATGTCAAAATAAAAAATCTAATTAAAAAAAAGTGGTTGGTATTGGCTGGAGCAAAGAGTGGAGAGAGAAGAGAGGCAAAAGGTAAAACTAGATGGGCAACAAGGGTAAGTCATTAATGGGCCTTTGTGTTTCTAACAAATCTAATGCTTAACCTGTAAGACACATGGAGTGATTGAACGTTTTAAAGCCCTGGAGAGAGATGTTCATATTTTTGCTTCATTAAAACAAGTGTAACAGCAGAGTGGACCAGGTAAGTCGTAACTGAAAAAACTCCCACAGGGAAAAAATGAATAGCTAAACATAGTAGAAAAACAAAGAAGAACTAAGTGGAGATATCATAACGGGGATGGGACTTCATGAAAGATTGGATGTGGAAGCCTAACTTCACTCCTGGGCCTTTGTCTCTGGGGTCAGGTACATGATGTTACTACTCAATTAGACAGAAAATGTGGGACAGGAATTATTTTGGAGGCTGTGATGAAGACAATGCTGTATATTCAGCAGATCTGTTTACTTTTGCTCCCAGTCCCACAGGAAGATTGTAGTGTAGACCCAAGTGACTGAGTTCTAGCCAATGAAATGTGGACATATATCCCAACTGTCATTTCCAGTCCCAGCCCCTGAAATCTCTCATGAACCTCCATGTTTTCTGGCCTGCATGCCCAGTGGGGACTTCAGGGTGATTTTAGTGCCACAGAAAGGAAGCAGCTGGGACTGAGTTACTGCTGAAAGGTAACCACCACACCCAGGTCAGACCATCACGTGAGTGAGGAATAGTCTCCTGGGATATTAAGCCAGTGAGATCCAGTGAAATTTCTCACAGAAGTTAGTGTGTCTGATTGATACCTCAAAGTGTGGAGTTGCTTTAAAAGCAGCACAATTTACAATAGCCAAGTGCTGGAAGCAACCTAAGTGTCCATCAGTAAATGAGTGGATCCAAAAACTGTGGTACATTTACACAATGGAATTCTACGCAGCAGAGAGAAAGGAGGAGCTCCTACCCTTCACAACAGCATGGATGGAACTAGAGAGCATTATGCTAAGTGAAATAAGCCAGGCGGTGAGGGACAAATACCACATGATCTCACCTATAAGTGGAACCTATTCAGCAAAATAAACAAGCAAAATATAACCAGAGACATTGAAATAAAGAACAAATTGACAGTAACCAGAGTGGGGTGGAGGGTTATGGGGGAAAAAAAGCGAAGGGTCATCAAGGAATATGTTTAAAAGACACAAGGACAAAGTCAATGGGGGAGGGTGGGATTGACTGTGGGAGGTGGGGGTCAGTGGGTGGGGGGGAAAATGGTGGGGGGAAAAGGGAGACAACTGCCTTTGAACAAGTAAAAAACATATGATCATCAGAAGGGAAAAAAACAGAAATAAAGTATGTAACTTCTGAAAAAACAAAAAAGCAAAACCAGACAAACAGAAACCAAACCAAACCAAACAGATAAAACTTAACTTAGGTTTCATTGCTCAAGTTCATTGGCAGGGGACAGACAGGGCGGCTGCTGGATGGCTGAAGATCCCTGTTATACAGTAGCAAATCCCTTAGTAAAATTGTCGTGATAACTTGGAAGTCAGGTCATACTCCTCTTGAGCTGACAAAGAGGCTGTATACGGATCTTACCAGTGTGCATCAATTGTTATTGCGTGCATTTAACAAAGATTAAATAAAAGGAAAAAATAGCTCAGGACAGAATTGGCTCATTGACAAGCAGAAGCGAAAGAGAACACCAAAGTCCAGATGCTCAGAGTTGTCCAGCTTTGGAAAAGCTAACTATTTCTAATCCCCAAGTATAAAAGATGCAATAAAAAGTAAAAATAAAAATAAAAATAAAAATAAAGCTCTGTTGTGAAAGATCCAAGACACTTCTGAATTGAATGGAAGCACTCAGCTCTGTGGCAAAGATCAGAATAAGGGTGTGCCTTTCTCAGAAACTGTTTCAGAATACTCAAGCTAGAAGCCCCCCTTCACTAAAGAAAAAAAAAGAGCTCACAGTGATGAAATGAAGAAATAAATCAGATTTGTGAATCGTGACTTACAAAAGAACTTTGGGTGCCGTAATGACCATATAAGGCTGACTAATAATAAATAAATCAGAAACCTGAAAAGTTTGTAAGAAAACTGTTTTTCCAAAGAAAATATGACACTGGAATAAAAATAATAACAGAATGGGGGAAAAAGATTTTGTTCAAAAGAACCCTGCAATCCCCAATCTTCCATGAACAGGAATGAGGTGGAAAAAGCAGGGTGGGAATCATGTACCCGGCCCCACTTCAGACATAGCCAAGGGGCATTACAGACATGGAGGAGCCTCTTGTCTGAAGGTGGAGCCAGTGACCTTAGAGTACAATCAGAGCAGAATGGGGGATCAAGTCAGAACTTCTCCCCTCCCTTAGGAGAAAACCTTCAAACTTTTCATCCAGCAAGAATGACTGTGGCCTAGGGGCTGATGTGTGTCTTCTCTTCCCTCGTCCAGATGGGAGCCTTAGTACAGTCACCCTGCACTTTCTCTGTTGGCTGCCAGGAAAAGTTGTGAATAAAGATAACTTGCATGTTCATTCACGGGTCGCTGAACCACAAAGGAGTGTGTCTGGTATGATGGAGAGAATGCACACCCTCTTTAGACTTGAGCTTTATAATGGACACCATGTCTACATGGGGTGTTGGGTTGGCTCTCTTGGAAAGAACATAACATTGGTTCTCAGTGTAATAGGAAAGGATCCAGGCCCTGAAAACTCCCAATTGATCTCCATGCTCCTTTCTTCTTTCTGCCAGAAAAGGTGGATTAAAGGGAACTTGAAGTCCTAAAGCCACTTGTGTAAAAAAAGCAGAGCCACAGCATTGAAGGAGCCTGGAAAACTGGTCCTCTCGTGATCACACTGAACAAGGTGAGCCATTAACATCTCAGCATTTGTATGTTATAGCACCTGGTGGAACTTCCCTAATTAATACAAGGAGGAAAAATATGAATTACATTTTGAATGAGATGTGTTAGATGAATTGAGGCTGAAATATTCATAAAGCAATCACATTCATTTGTGTGTGTGTGTGTGTGTGTGTGTCTGTGTATGTGTGTCTACCATCTAGGAAAGATGTCTAAGGTAGTCACTAACCTTTACTACTTCTTTCTCTGAGAGATGAAATCTAATTCCTTTGGATCTGGGGATCTAGGTTGAACATAATGACTTGATTGGCCAATGAATGCAGCATATAAAACCAAGTCATAAAAAGCCTTGCAGGTTCTGCCTGGGTTCTTGCAACATGGCTTTGAGTGGATGTATACAAAATATGACAGTCCTGAGACCACCACACTGAAGGAGCTATCAGCAGGTGCTCTGATTGACAACCCCAGCTGAACCTTCTGGTCATCCCCACTGAAGTGCCAACATGTAGGTGAAATCTCAGACACTCCAGACCAGCCCCTCCACCAGCTGAATACGGACCACTGTCAAAGATGTGTCTAATAGATACAATACTGTGTGCAACAAAACTGACCCTCTGGGACAAAAATTTAAAAATATTTTTAGTGTTTGCTGATTTCTGTGGTGTAAATATCCCCACTATGGCTTTCAAGCTACCAAGGATTTCTAAGTTATCAAAGAGGTAGCTATAAAGCTCTCACAGTTCCTGAACATTTAACAATTGGCTCTTGTGAGCTGACGCAAGACAGCAATAGCAAGCCATGGAAGAATCTCCTACCTAGCAAATCCCTGAGCCACAAAATCAGAAGATATAATAAATTGTTTTGGTTTTAGGCACTAAGTTTTGAGCAATTTTTTATACCACAATACATAATTGGAACAAAAAGGTATAGTGCTATATTCCATGAGACTTTCCTGTTGTTCCCAAATAGGGGTTGGAGAGGCAAGTCTGAGGACAGATATGCAGTTTCTGTCCTTACAGAGATCCCCAGGATGACTGCAAACATTGGGGAGAAACTTTCTTCAAGGTAATGAAAAGCCAGCATCTCCATTACCATCCAGCTCCTTGTATCCCCACCTATACAAGAAGATGCTCAAAGAAACTCAAAGGGTCAGTGGCACTTTTTCAAGCACAATGTTCTCTGAGCTCCCACCAAGGTGCTCCATCCAATCCCTGTCCTAATCCAAACACTGCAAAGACCATGGGAAGCCTAGTGTCTATGTCCTTTGTTGGACATCTGCTTTTAGGTACCGAACTTGTTGATCTTTTCTGTCCTTCCTATCTCTGCAGGTAGAAAGAGAATTGCAATGAGATAAGAAAATAATGTCATCCAGTTACATTGTCATATGAAGATTACTTGTAACTTTAGAGAGAATGATTACGAGAGAGCAGAATTAGCAGAAATCCTATTATAATGTGTTAAGGAGGGAATGGGGTTTCCGTATGGAAATCAATTCCTTTTGAGAGGACTGAGAGGATGCATCTAAGCTTAGATCTGATCTTACTGGTTTGAGAACACTAAGGATCCAGAAAGAGATATCTCTCAAGTGGTAACTACACAGAGCCTAATAAGGGTACTAGCCACAAGGTTATTGACAAGGTTAAAGAAATGACCTCCAGAGAAGCACCTACAAACTAGCAATGATGCAAAAGGAAGGAACTGTGGCCAGAACCCGGCAACCCATATAATCACCAGAGTGGTGGCCACCAGGGGAAGAATGCAGCCACTGCTGAGAATGTCTTCTCTGAGCAAGCCTCCATGGAGGCCTTCAAGGATATTGAGAAAATACTTCTGGCTTTCATCCTTCCAGGCAGGCAGTAGGGCCCTTCTTCCTGTCCCTCTTGTGGTTGGATGGGATCATGTCATAACTTCCAGCTGAAGGGCTGTGAATGGACATGAGGTGAGTGATTTCCATCACAGCACTGAATGAAGCTTCAAGATGATCCGCACTGTCCCACCTCCTGTGGAGGGACCAGACACCTCCCAGATGGCAGGTACTTTGTCACCCTGGGCCCCTGCAGTGAGGGTGCTCAGAGAAGAGCCCTGAGCTGCCCTTTAAGGAGCATGGAGCATAAACAAGAAGTTAGGCTGTGTTGCTTTAAGCCACTAAGATTCCTCTTACCCATAGTGTAACCTAAACTGTTGTGACTGAGAGAGGACTATGAGATTTGAAGAATGCGAATAAACTATGGAACAGATATAACCAATTTATTTCTTATTATTTTTAATATATTTTATTGATCATGCTATTACAGTTATCCTATTTCCCCCTCTTTATTCCCCTCCGTCCTGCACAACCCTTCCCACCCACATTCCCCCGCCCCCTTAGTTCATGTCCCTGGGTCATACATGTAAGTTCTTTGGCTTCTACATTTCCTATACTATTCTTAACTTCCCCCTGTCTATTTTCTACCTACCATTTATGCTACTTATTCCCTGTAACTTTACCCCCACTTTCCCCCTTCTCTTCCCACTGATAGCCCTCCATGTGATCTCCAGTCTGTGATTCTGTTCCTGTTTGTCTGTGTGTGTGTGTGTTTTTTAGGTTCATTTGTTGATAGTTGTGAGTTTGTTGTCATTTTACTGTTCATAGTTTTGATCTTCTTCTTTTTCTTAGATAAGTCCCATTAACATTTCATATTATAAGGGCTTGGTGATGATGAACTTCTTGAACTTGTTCTTATCTGAGAAGCACTTTATCTACCCTTCAATTCTAAATGAGAGCTTTGCTGGAGAGAGTCATCTTGGATGTAAGTCCTTGCCTTTCATAACTTTGAATACTTCTTTCCAGCCCCTTCTTGCCTGCAAGGTTTTTTTTGAGAAATCAGCCAATAGGCTTAAGGAAATCCTTTATAGGTAACTGTCTCCTTTTCTCTTGCTGCTTTAAAGATTCTCTCCTTCTCTTTAATCTTGGGTAATGTAATTATGATGTGCCTTGGTGTGTGCTTCCTTGGGTTCAACATCCTTGGGACTCTCTGAGCTTCCTGGACTTCCTGGGAGTCTATTTCCTTAGCCAGATTGGGGAAGTTTTTCTTCACTATTTGTTCAAATAAGTTTTCAATTTTTTGCTCTTCCTCTTCTCCTTCTGACATCCCTGTTTCAGATATTGGAATGTTAAAAGTTGTCCTGGAGGTTCCTAAGCCTGTCCTCATTTTTCTGAATTCTTGCCTCTTCATTCTGTTCTGGTTGAATGTTTATTTCTTTTTTTTGGTCCAAATCGTTGATCTGAGTCTCGGTTTCCTTCCCGTCACTGTTGGTTCCCTGTACATTTTCCTTTATTTCATTTAGCATAGCCTTCAATTTTTCCTCTAATTTGTGACCATATTCAACCATTTCTGTGAGCATCCTGATTACCAGTGTTTTGAACTGGGCATCTGATAGGTTGGCTATCTCTTCTTCTCTTAGTTATATTTCTCCTGTAGCTTTGACCTGTTCTTTCATTTGGGCTATTTTTTTTTTTTTTTCATTGCACTTGTTACGTAGTAAGGGACAGAGCCTTAGGTATTCACCAGGGCGGGGCAACCCACCTCACTGTGTTGTGATGCTGTATGTGTGTGGAGGGGTCCAAGAGAGAACAATGCAGCTTGTTCAGCTCTCAGACAGCTTTCAGTCACTTCCCCCGATACCCACAATAAATTGGGCCCTTCTGGTGCTGATTCCCAGGCAGGTAAGTTTGTATACATTCTAGGACCCTGTGGGTCTCTCCAACAAACTCTCCTGTGAGGCTGGGAGTTTCTCCCCGAAGCCTCAACCCTCATAGGTGTTCTCAGTCAGAGGTTGTGAGGCTTTATTTCCCTGAGCTGGAAACCTGGGTTACGCGGTCACAGTCTGTCTTTCTCCCCAGTTGTTCTTCCCGGTTTATATGCACATGAATGTTGGACCACCTGCTCTGCCAGCTGTCACCTTACTGTGAGTTCTCTCTGCCCAACTGCCCATCTCTGCCCCTCCTACCGGTCTGGATGAATGTTTCTTTAACTCCTTGGTTGTCGGACTTCCATACAGTTTGATTTTCTGGCATTTCTGGTTGTTTTTTGTTTTTAAATTTGTTGTTGTCCTTCTTTTGGTTGTGTGAGAAATCACAGTGTATCTACCTATGCCTCCATCTTGGCTGGAAGTCCCAGATATAACCAATTTAAAGGTGGTAAGGGGGAAAGTATTTGACTGAGAAGCACATTCAAATTGTGTTTGGTAAACTGCTCAACAAAATAGAACCTTTGAGTCAGGACATTTATGTCCCTGTCATCTTTTGTCATTCACTGACACTGTAGCCATAAGGTGTATATCTTAGATTTCAATTACAGCAAGTGTGAAGTGAAAGAGATTTAGTTAACAAAGCTGAGGAATCATCTGAGGTATTAGGGACTTGACTCTGAACCCAAATGCACCTGAAGTCAAAGCCCAGATCTGCCACTTACTATTTTGTAATCATTGGAAAGTCTTGAGTCTTTAGCTTCCTTGTCAGAAACCAAGGAAGCTACATAGCTTTTCTATGGATTAAATAAAATGTTATACATGCATACATTAGCCCAATGTCTTGATTTAACATGCAATTAATAATTATTAGCTCCTATTATAATGAATTTAATCATCATATCATCGATACCACTTTACAGTTCTGATAATCCATAAATCATTGTGTTCAGCAATTATTATGGATAATCACTTATTTAAAATATGTTTTTTGATTCAGGGCCTGAGGAAGGACCAGGATAATGTAAGGATATGCATTGTTATATAGGAAATCTGAAGCTAAGGTTTCAGGTTCCTACCACTCTTTGTAACAATAGAATTAAAGACAAGTAAACAAGTTTTTGTACTTATAAATTTTGTAGTTATCTTTCAACTTATGAGCATCGATGGGTCTGTCATCACAGAGCAGAGTTTCAGTCTATCAGCAACGCTTCACCAACACTTGAATTTGGTAGACTCTTATATGAGGGTTATTTGTGAATTTATGAACCAAGAGCTATGTTTTTAAAACTTTACATTTTAAAATTACTATAACTTAACATATTTTTAAGTAGAGATAAGCCTGTAAGTTTGGCTTTTTGAACTTCATTTGACGTATCTGCCTGTTGGATGAAACTCGAAATTAGGTAACATGAGACCACATGAAGGGGAACCTCACTCAGTTCAACTCCACAGCCACATTGTGGGGAGGGGAGGACATCTGGCTCCCACATCTGGAAGTGCCCTTGCTCTGAGTGTGTATGTGTGTGTGTGTGTATGTGTGTGTGTGTGACTGTGACAGGTTTTCTGCTTATTCCGCTCTTTCACAGTAGTTCTCTCTAAATTCACAAAGTTATATGATGCAGACTCCGGCCCACGGGGTCTGTGTGTTGTGGCTGCAATGAACAAATTCACACGGACTAAAGATATCCGGTGGAGAAAAAGAAACAGCATGGCCACTCTCTAAGTGAGAGAGAGAGGGAGAGGAGAGAGCCCTGACCTCTGCCTGGACAGGCTTTTATTGCTTTTCTGGGCACATTACATTGAGGATGGTCCTTGTTTACTGTGCACAGGTTCGCTTTAGGTGGTTACTGTTTACAGATAACAAAGGAAAGAATGTTGCTAATTACTTCAAAGAGAAGGACATTTGCAAATGCAAAGAGGAAAGGTGGTTGAACTGGTTACACTCCATACTTGGGAGGTTTAGCACAGATTTTAGGAAGTTACTTTAAGGATATGCAGTAAACATTTGCTGCCTCAATTCAGGGTGAGGGAGTTTTAGCAAAGCAAGCCTCAAAGCAGCCTAGGTACAATGCAGGCCTGATTCCCCACGGGAGAACCAATCCGTGGGTTTGGCTCCTGTGTGCCGACATGCACCTGTCTGCTTTCAGACAGAGCTGAGCTACATTTGCCAAGCGGATCAGTTCCCTATAGTTATACATATGTATTTGTAACTCCTTTGAAATGACTTATTCTTCCTACTGGTCTGTAACTACTTAAGGGAAGCATTCACATCCTGTCCCTAGGTGCCTTGTAAAGCACCTGGCATATGGTAGGTGTCCTGCACCTGATTTTGAATGAATGAATTGATTTGATAACCTGAGACACAATGGCATTCCTGGGTGAATCCCAAAGCTAACATTTATTAGCCTAGTGACCTTGATCAAGTTTCAGATAGTGAAGCGGGGCTCCATGTCAGTGTTCACTGTACCAAGTTTAACAGTGTGTGAGTTGTGTTTTCAGAAAGCATGAAGACAAGGGCAGAGAATGAGGGGAAGGCTGAAGAAGACTGAGAATGAGGGAGTTTCCCCACCCACTTTGAGGAAGAGTTATAAGGAGGAGTGTGGAAATCAATGCTCCCTCTCCCCCTTTCTTGTCCCGCCCCCAGGCCCCTTGATTGCATGTGATTGCTCTGGAATTGTGTAAATATTTAAGCAGGGAGGGCTGAGAGCCCAATGATCTGCCAGCAGAGTCAGGACTGTGGGAGCAGAAGAGCCACAAGGTCACCCCATCAAGCTGGCACCAGGAGAGACAGGCAGGCCCTCTCCTGCAGAGGCAAACAATCTGGACAGACACCCCAGGAAGGGTTTGAAGAGTCCCCATCAGGTCTTCTGAAACAAGTTTGGAGAGCTATTATCTGACATCATTCCCCATCAAAATAGTCACTGTACCGAGTTTGACTTGCACTGACTCATTTCATTCTCCCAGTGACTCCGTGACGAAGGTTCCATAATTGCCCTGCTTTGCAGAAAGAAAACGGAGGGATAGAAAGGTGAAATAACTTGACCAAAGTGACATAGTCAACTGTGGGTAGAAAATGGATTGCAGTTGAGGTTAACTTGACTCTAGGTGCATGCTTTTAATCACTACCTTACATCATCGATTTGTGTTTCTGGAGAAAAACAGGCAAAAAAAATTTTTTTTCTTTCCTTGAACCTCATTTTCCACCTCTACAAAACAATGTTAAAGGAACACCTTTTAAAACTCTTGGCATTATAAATGTCCATAGTCAGTGAGATTTTTGTGATTTGTAGTAAGAAATATATATTTGGTTTTTGACTCTTCCTGGTACAGAACTCCTAAAACACTTGGAATAACCTGTGATATGAGACATTAAAGTGCCTTATGTGAAGTTAATGGAGTGACTTTTGGAAAGTCCTTGGGTAACCCAAGAATGGAGACTGATTGCCAGGGGAGCCAACCATTTGTTTAGAGAGTTGGAACTTTCAGTATCTTCCTCCCCCAAACTCTGGGCTTGAGAAATAGTGTGGAGGTTGAATTGATCGACCATAACTATGTAATGAAGCCTCCACAAAACCCCCCAGAAGGACAGGGTTCAGAAAGCTTCTGAGTTAGGTTGGTGACCACCTGGAATGCTGGGATAATGGCGCACCTGGAAGTCTTGGAATCTCTGCACAATTTCCTTACGCCTTGCCCTATGCATCGCTTCTGCCCAGCTATTCCTGAGTCATATCCTTTTATAATAAGCCAGTGATCTAATAAGTAAAGTATTTCTCTGAGCGCTGTGAGCTGCTCTAGCAAATTAATCAAACCCAAGGAGGAGGCTGTGGGGCCCTCTGCCATATAGTCATTCTGAAGTGTATGTGGGGGAGAGTGTGAGGGAGGAAAGGAGGCAGTCTTGTAGGACTGAACCCTTAACCTGGGGGGTCTGACACTATATCCAGGCAAATAGTGTCAGAATTGAGTTGAAGTATAGGACTCCCAGCTGGTGTCTGGAGAATTACTTGTTGTTGGTGTGGAAACCATACACATACACTGAAATTGATCTCAGAACACCTAGTCAGGCGCTATAAATGTTCAAGAACAATAGTTTTCTGTCAGATGTTGCGAAACCATCTTTTACTACAACATAACCTCTTGTTCATTTCCTCATCCCTTTATCAGTAAGCGTCCTCTCTTGTGGAGAATTACTTGCTGATATCTCTACCAGAGACATTTAGCTTCACATATGTTTAAGGATGCCTCATTTCCCATGTTGTCTTTGTGCACTGTTAATGACCACCTGAATCCCCGCAGGTCTCTGGGAATCGATGGGAGGCTTGCTAAAGCGTGTGCTAGACCCTGAGGACCAGCAGATCTGCGACCCTTTACTTATGTAGTCCTTTTTCTTCCCACATGCAACTCACCAGAGGATAATGGTATTTTAATCGATCCTTATTGTTTGGGCTGACTTCCTCTTTCAAAGGACATAGTGTTGCCAGCAGACTTGACACATTTTCTGCAGTTAAAATCTCTGCCTTTACAGAGCCCTCGATTTTGTAGAATGAGAGAGACCAGTAAAGAGAGAACCGCACTGTGGCGTGGTGAGGCCACGAGGAATGTCTGCAGAGGCGTTCTGGGGTCTCAGAGGAGGGAGCCTCACGTGAGGGCCAGAGAATGCCTGGGGCAGGCTATGTCTGAATGGCATCACAGAGGCATTGCAGGTGAGTTTGAGTTGGCAGGTGAAGGAGGGCAGGGAGCAGGTTGAAGAGCATGCTAGGGAAGAGTGTGGACCCCTTCAGGTATTCCTCCTGTGCTTAATAACTGTTGTGTTGCTCTGCACCTGCTCTGTGCTATACCAGGCACCGAGGATTCAACTCTGAGTAAGGTAATCCAGGTCCTTCTCACCCGTCAGTGTTGCCAAATGATCAAATGCTAGGATCTAATGAACACAGTCAGGCTCAGAACACAGAGCAGAGTGGGAACCGAGGCAGAATGGACTTGATAGTGGGGCTCCAGCCCCGCAACACGAGCTCCCTGAGGTTCAGACACCAGGCAAAGAGCAAGAAAAGATGCAAATGGAGCAGCTCCCAAAGCGAGATGCCGGCAGAGGATCTCTGGCAGGCCCAGGAGGTGGGCCAGTCCTTTGTTTTAAAGTTTCCTCTGCCAAAGATGGGAAAACTTGAGGACAAAGAGACCAACCACTTAGTCTTCATTTATCTCAATAAATTTTTAAACAACCCACTGTGTGCAAGCTCAGAAAATGCAACACTAAGGAGTCCTCATCCTGTGTCCTTCAGGAGCATGCTTGTCAGCAGAGGAGAAATTTACACACCAAGCTCAATTCTAGAAGGTTCTGTAGAAATAGAAATAAAACACTGCCCCCTTCACCCATTCAGGAGAAAGAACTGGCTTCAAATGAGGCAGGTGGAGTAGTCTATAGGAAAGCTGAAGTGGAACTGGCATTTACCAAATCCCCAGGTCTGCATGACATTTCACCCAGTGGGGAAAAGGCAGATCCGCCGGAAAGAAGAAGGGTTAAAGGATTCAATAATGATCGACATGCTGGCAAAAATAGCCTGATTCAAAACAAAGGTCATGTGACCCTCATAAGTCACCTGAGGGTGAGCCGTGCAGAGATGGACAGCAACGATGCAGCCTGCGCATTCTGATAACACAGGCCTCTGGGATACATTACAGCATTTATCTGATTCTGCAGTGCAGACCTGCGATTATCTCTCAGGGAGAAGAGATTGTCCTTGTCTCCCTACAGCAAAATGGCATTTTTGGAAAGAGGGAAGATTTCCAAGGGGCTAATTAAAAAGAGTTATCCAGCATAGGGCGAGACTCCAAGAGCTGAGCAGTCAGAATTTCCCCCACAACGCCTTCATCAGCGGAAGCAGGAGGCCCCTTCTCAGAAGGCTGAACCCTCCACTCTTAAGGGACCACACAACAAAGGCCTAAGCAGCCAGCCCTTTCTACATAAAAGGTCGACTGAGTATAAAAGAACAAGATGACCACATGACTTAGTATGTTCTCCACAAGCAAACTAAATTCCTTCAGCACAGAATGTAGTTTTAGAGTAGGTCAGAATAACAAGATAATGTCCTAAATGCAAGAGGTAGTTGAATGCTTCCTTTTCACAAACTCTGGTCTTTTGTGGGAAACTGATACAAAGAGATCTGCATTCCTATTCTCATGAAGTTTTTCCTTAAAACAGAGAAAATACGTTTGTGTGTTTCATCATGATGCATTGAACCTGGCTCTGGACTAGGCCCGTGGGACACAGAGGTGAGTGAAAGCACACAGGTGCGCTGTGCAGGGGACGCTGCCTCCCAGGAGGCCAGTGGAGACATGGCAGGTGGTTGGAACAGGGTGTAGTGAGATGAGATAGCTGTGCACGCAGGGCTGGGAGACAGGCAAGCCATCTACCCTGGAACTGGGGGAAGGAGCTCAGGGCAGCGGTGGGTCTTAAAGTAGGGAAGCTGCATATAAGTGCTAAAGGGGAAGTTATGGTGAGGGATGAATAGGATGGGGGGAGACACCATACTCATGGGGGGTCTTCTCTACGTGCTAAGGTACGTGGGCTTTTTCCTGTAAACCATAGGGCACCCTTGAAGCATGAGACACAAGGAATCCAAGTGTTCAGGACTGAAGGGCACGTGGCCCATAGCAGAGGGCCTGGGTGGGGCGGCAGAGCCCTGAACCAAAGCGGAATGTGTCACCCAGAACTGATTCCTTCTCCTGGCCCCGTACTTGTCAGCTGGGCTCATCACTCCACTCTCTAACCTGTACTTTTTCTCTTCTGTGAAACAGAGATAATCATACTACAGATGTCACCATAAAGACTCAGTTAGAAAGCACACGGTGTGTTCAATGGGGCACTGTGGGGGAACCTCTCACGATCCAACCAAGTCAGCATCTGGAGGAAGCGTTACACATCTCACAAGGGATGTGGGAAGTGATGTGATTCTAGTGGGGACTTAATGTTTCTTGTAATATTAATGTTTCTGTGTTCATTGCACAGAGCAAAAGTTAGGACTAGTAGATGGAAACTGTTTTCATTTACATTATGGCTCAGCAAAAACATTCCCCTAAGTTTCCAAAGAAGGTCCAAGTCTATTTGTAATAACCTAAATAACTGAAGTTATTTATGCCTCTCTGAGGAAGCAGCTCCAGAGTAAGCCCCCACACTGCGAGGTGGAGCCGGGTAAAGAGGACTTGGTGTAGAGTTTGGGGTGAAACTGAGAATAGCTGCCAGGGTGTGTGATAAAACCTGTAAACTAAAGGTAGCCAAGGATGGCAGATGGACCCAGGGTGTAGCCACCTACAAGGCGTGGGCCTCTGAGGAGGCAGAGAGGATGGAAGAAGAGGTACAGGCAGAATCAGGAGAGGTGGCTGCCTTGGCAGCCAGGCAGCTGGGAGCTGCGAGGGCGAGCGGGGAGGCTCGTGGGGAGAAGCCTGTGAAGATGGCAGATGAAACATGGCCGAGTCTGACTTGGAGAGTTTTTCCAAAGCACCTTTGACTCAGAGGAGAATGAGTGGAGGTTGGGGTCACGCTTCCAGTCCCCCACCCCCAGTCCCCAGCCCTGACCAGCAGGTGCCAGGAGAGGGTGTGGCGACTTGTTTGTGGTCCTTCCTTCCCCTGTGATCTTGGATGCTTTGATTTCTCTTTCTGAGTCTCAGCTTTCTTATCTGGAAAACAGGGACAACATATTTTCTTTATTCCAGGGACAGAAGAAACATTGCATAACAGAAGGAAAAGCTATGGATGGATGGAAGAAAAAGAGAATGAGTTGAGATGGGATGTGTTTGGTTTCTGGCATTTAGTAGGTGCCAGATAAACGTTGAGTTCCCCTCCTTTTCCCTGGGTCATGTTTGTGTAGGTGGTACTTAGAAGTAGGAATTTGGGAAACAGAACTAAACAGGCAACAGTAACAAATTCCCCTCTGATGCCCTAAGGCACAGCTAACATTTCCCTCTCCTGGACTCCCACCCCACTTAATAAACACCTTGACCTTGACTATGATCACATTGGATAGCAACTGTTTTTATTGCACCTGCTTTTCACTCAAGAAGGTGTTCCCCCACCCCCGAAGATACCGTCTTGAGTTTGCATTTCTAATCCCAAGCATTAGAAATAAGTAATTTTCAATTCCAATAAAACCTACAGTATATAGTTGTACATTAACAATCTCCATAGAAACAGTATTATTTCAGACATTTTACACCAATAACCCGATGTAGCTCAGAGGAATGATGTCATCGGCCCATGGTCTTCTAGTTTCTTCTTAGCAGAGCTGGGACTAAACCTATGCCCTTCGCGTTTAAGGAGCACTTTCCTTTGTCTGCCAGCATCCTGAGAAGTGAGTACCAGGTGGAGAGATGGGGTCAGGCAGACGGCAGTGGGGGGTCTCTGGGCTCAGGGGGCGAGGGAGGCTGCGCGAGCACTGCGTGGCCCTGCCCCTGCCCGTCTCGTTCTCTACCTTCCCAAAGCAGGAGAGCATGCCCACTGCACAGAATGACCTTCACCGCCACGATGTAACTAACTGTGCGGCCAAGGAACCACAACGTGCATGGCAAGATACCGACTTCCCGGGTAATCATTCTCTCAGGGGAAAGAAAGAAATAGGAGTGGGGGGGAGCAATTTTAGCTGTCTGTAATTTTTTCCCAAAGAGCTGAAATAAATATGACAAGTGATAACTCTTGTGAGATGGTGGTGGTGCGTACATAGGTGTTTATTACATACTTTTCTAAATGTTTTAACTATTCCAATTTTTTTCTTTTCTTAAAAATTATTTTATTGTTGTTCAAATACAGTCGTCTGCATTTACCCCCCACCACTCCCCTCCACCCCAGCCCTTCCTACCTCCCTCCCCTGCTTCCCCTCCCCCGTTGGTTTTGTCCATGTGTCCTTACAGTTGTTCCTGAAAGCCCTTCCCTCCTTACCCCCTCCCCATTGCCCCCTCCTATGTCCCCTCTGGTTACTGTCAGATTGTTCTTAATTTCGATGTCTCTGGTTATATTTTGCTTGCTCGTTCGTTGTGTTGATTAGGTTCCACTTAAAGGTGAGATCATATGGTACTTGTTGTTCTGTGACCATTGTCCCCATTTCCCCCCCTTTTCCCTTCTCTGCCCAGCCCACCCCGCAGCGCCCACAGTCTGTCCCCACACTGTTGCCCACAATTTCAACTATTTAAGAGATGACAACAGCTCTCCTCTACTTCGCCCTCAGCCCACAGGTGTCTGAAGCCCTGTGTAGCTCCGAGCATGGGAACGTAGCCGGAATTAAATGACTGTGAACCTGTCGTGCGGCGGGGTGGGGGGATCCCCCAGGGGGTAGAGCAGCGTTCATGGCTGGAGGAGTTCTCATGGGGAGAGAACAGAGCTTTCCGGCCGCTTCTAAGGGACCAAGAGAAGGGGACCTCCGGGAAGGCCCCGGAAACCGAGGACAAAGGATGGCCGTGCCTCGGGAACCGCATCTGCTCGTCCGCGCTGCTCAGCGGCCCAGAGGCCGGGTGACTCTTCTGCTCACCGTTCAGGGGCAGAATTCACGGGATGTGCCTTCCTTCTGCACTGGCAGAAGTTAAACATCCTCCAGAAAAAAGAATTTGAAACTTGTCTTTTCTCTCTCTGATAAACATGCGTGGGCTAAGAAAATCTAAGAAGTCTTCACTTCCATCGCTTTTTAGTGATGATTATGATGATAATAGTATGTCAGATGGTGGATTCTTTCCCAAGAATGAGAAAGCAGCAAACATGAAGACACAGCACGTAGCTCTTGATACTCTAAAACACAGATCTCACAGTCTTTAGCAAATATCTGTGTTGTGATCCCACTGGATAAATGTACATGTTTCGACTTTTCCCCACTTTATTTCAGGGGGGGCGGGGAGTGGTGTCTCGACTCAATGGTGCCACCTAGTGGTCACAAGTCATCTGAACAGAGCTCCCCACCCTCGCCCCACCGCCCCCACCTCGTCTCTGGTGAGACTGATTCCTTGAGGAATGTGATGTGTAGGGCGGAAAAAAAAAACTGTGCTTGTTGAGAAATGTCTTTACTGTGTGTCTCATGAAATCTCAAGTATTTTCAATACTCTCATGTGTTTAATTTTTACACCTCAATAAAATATCCCCTCAATTTTTTTTGTTTTGTTTCAGGGGTAGGAGGAAGAGGCTGAGAGAGGATGGAAAATCTCTGTCTTATAGCTGGCACGATGGAGTCGCGACTCAGAACTTCTGATTTCACAGCTTCTTCTCTGTCCATCGCACATGGCAACCTCAATACGACTTGGCTGTCTTACCAGGAAACAAGTCAGTAAATTGCTATTTCTAAAAATAAGGTAGATATCTAAAATGGGCTCACTCACTCACTCACTCACTCACTTATTGAGCACATATTTGGCATCGGCCACATGCTGCCAGAACAAATTTCTAGGTCATGACATATTGGTGACAGACACTCATCACAGAGGGTCAGCTACTCAGCATTTACCAGCCTCTTAAAGACGACCTCATTGCCACCTAAAACACCCTGAGAAGAGGCAGAGACAATCACGGACACTGGAAAATTCCCATTACAAAAACAATTTCTTGGAAATAATTAAACAGCATATTTGGATTATCTAGGCAGCAGCTGCGCCTTCTCACATTTGATGTGCAAAATCCTGGCAAGATACACAGAGGTGTCCCTGGCCCCAGCCACTCGGGCATTCGAACCTGCCTTCCTGCAAAGTTTTATTAGCAGGGTTAATTAGTGCCGACGCGTGTGACAGAGAAGCTCTGAGACCTCAGAGGCTGAACACAACAAGTTTATTTTTCACCTGCATCCTAGTTTATGTGGGTTCCACAGCTGCCCTTTACTGTGTATCTCTTTGTGTCTTGAGTCTCCACCTGGAAAGCATGACCTCCAGGGGCTGTAGCAGGGAGACACAAAGGTGGAGGAGGCAGGCCAGGTTTAATGGTGGCTTCTGTCCTCAGTTTATGGGACAAAAGTATGTCCACCTCACCCAGCCTCCCTGCAAGGGGGACCGGGCAGGAAGGCAGCATGCAGAGATGTAGGGAGCTTAATTATCTTTGCATCAGTGGGCAGAAGCCACACAGTCGGCCAATGAATCTGTATGAATAGGAAAAAAAGCTAAAAAGAAATTTAACTTGCTGAAAGACGTTGGTGAGACATTTCTCTGAAAACACTGGCAAAATCATTTTGAAAGTCAACAAAAGGAAAGAAATGGAGTAATGTCTCACTGGGAAAAACTAGTTGTGAGTGGCAGATTTCCATCTGTATGAATTCTTGCTCTCACGCCCCAGAGGGCACTGTGTCCATTAGTGACAGAAAGATGTGAGACAGAAACGGTAACCGCCTTTCAAGATCAGACAGTGTCTATATTACTTTCGTCAATGGTTTCCCATCTATGTTTTATCGCTTTATGCCCCTGTTGTAACAGTATTCACTCGTTTGTCTCACTGAATTGCGTCTACGGGTTTGTGGTTATAGGAAAGTGGCAAGATAGATCTTCTTTCCTGTCCTTTCACACTTGCTGGGATGAGGGGGGTGGGGGGTGGGGGAAGAGAGAGAGAGATTAATTTTATGCATAATAGTGTCCCAGAATCCACAAGCAGGGTAAAAATTCTGGTTCTTTAATCGCTCCTAAAACCATATACCTTGGCTTACCTTCACTTTCTTCACAGTCCTCATGATTTTGAAATTCTCTCTAGCTCAAGCAGAGGGAAAGCAGGTGACCATCAAGCCTAGAATAAAGAGAGGCAGGACCCCAGCTGAGAGAAGACCAGGGGCTCTAAGTGACAGTGTGATGGGAAAAGAAAGATAAATTTCAGGGCAGAGAGCTTCTGAGATCCCAAGAAAAGGTGGCCTCTTGGGCAGCCCCCCAGAATTGCCAGCGAAGCCCCCCTTGGCTTGGCTGCACATTCTTCTGGACCCTGACCAGCCCTGTTTCGTTGGCTCACTTTTGAATTTCCTATTGGCAGTGGTGGTTTCTAGCAGCTACGGAGGTTCCCCCGCCTTGTCAAGGTTCGGACAGAGGAAGAGCCTTACAAGAAGCCTAACATGACAACAACCCAGTGGTATCGTGATATGTCCCACATGCAGTCTCATGATTCCCTTCACGCAGGGCTCATTCAGAGGTAAGCCAAGCACCTGTCCCCAAGCCTGATTTCAGAGGCACTGGAAGATACTGTGAAGAAGGCATGAGAGGAACTTGACTGGTTGAGCCAGTCCTAGGATCCACATCACCTGACCCCTTTTCCAGCTGGCTTCCCTGTGGTTTTAGACTGGACAAGAGAACGCTGATCTTTAAACCTCAGCGTGGAGTTCCTTCCAGGCACCATTGCAGAGCGCCTCATTCTCTGCCTTCGAAAGCTTGTTTATTATCAAAGGGAAACACCGTGTGGATTTGTTTGTAAACTGTTTATACTTACTTGGCGAAGATTAGAAAACTGTTCAAAACAGTCAGCATAACTATCAGATCATTATATATAAATACGCTGGTAACGGTATGTGCGAATGGTAAGTGAAAAACCTGCAGGCTCACGATGGATATGCCTATTACATATGCCTAAGAAAATATTAGGTAGAAATCAATCTAACACTCACTAGGAGTGTGTACAACTGGAAGGGTAGGGAATAATTTTTCTCTTTTCTTTTCCAAACTGCTATAATACCATGGCTCTATAACCTCAAGAATAACTTTTAGAAAATTATCATCATTATTATTAATAATGTACTCATTGATAATTCTATGATGTTTTCTATGAATACATAGTATTTACATGTTCTTTTCATTGTTGCTATTATCGTGGGAAACTCAGTTCCCTTGTGGCCAGTGGGAAGAGGAAAGGGGCTGCCAGTTTGGTAGTTTTCACTGTTGACCGTGACTCAGAGCACTCAGGTAGAACACAGGTTTTATTAAACTTGTGTTTTAGCCCTGGCTGGTGTGGCTCAGTAGCCTGGGCTCTGGCCTATGAACTGAAAAGTCGCCGGTTCGATTCCTGGTCAGGTCACATGCCTGGATTGTATGCCAGGTCCCTGGTTGGGGGCCTTCAACAGGCAGTTGGTCGATGTCTCTCTCGCACATCGGTGTTTCTCTCCCTCTCTTTCTTCCTCCCTTCCCCTCTCTCTAAAAACAAATATATAAAATCTGTTTTAAAACTTATTTTAATATATACACATATGTGTATATACATACATGCATACATATATACATTTTTCCACTTTAAGATTTGAATTTAGAGAAAAACATTCTCAGCATGGCATTGAGACATTTTCCTAGCTTCTCCGACCTTACACTTAGAATCGAAATGATACAAATTTGAAAATTTGGAAAGACAGATGTCTTCCCTCATGACAGTGCCCTCATTCTCTTCCCTCCAGCACTTTCTGTTTCTCCAGAGACTGTGGTGAGCTGAGCCTCTGGTGCTGCTCAGCGGAGCTCTGGGATGATCTCATTAGTTCTGAGCATCCGCAAAACGCTAACCGGGCAGGTTGGGAGCACTGTGGTGTTGCAGGTAATAAAACGCTCATCAGTCCCTGAACCCATGGATGGCCTCCGGTTTTGCTGATCTGGGTGATGAATTGGCAGACCCAGCTCAGGAACAGTGGCTTAGCTGGCGCAGCCGTGGGGAAATTGCCAGAGTCACTTCCAAAATCACTTCCAAAATCATTGCTCTGCATTTGGGCAAGGTGAGGTGGAGAAGGAGCCCGTCTCCCGGTTGCTGCTGCATGCAGCAAAGTGACATGTTCTTGAAAATGCCACAAAAAGACAGGAAACAGAAGGGAACAGAAGTCACAAAGACCCCAGTGGTTTGCACTTATTTTTGTCAAAAACCAAGACAGAGAAGGTGCAGAGGAAAGGGGACAAGGAAGGAAATGAGATGGAAAATTCTTGAGCCCAAAGTGCCAGAATTTTTCAACAATATTTCAAGATGAACTTACTTAAAAGTGTCATCTCTGAAAGGTCCCAACCTGGGAAGCCAGGCTTCCTTTCACCATGACCATGACCTTGACTAACAAGAAAGTAGGTCAAAGGGTCTCCATGTGGCCATCTTGGGGGCAAGCCGAGGAAAAGTAACCATTTGTGAATGAGCTCGATTTGGGGCACAAGAAGAGGACACAGACTGGGCTCACGATTCCGTTGTAATTGCAGAAGTGCCCACATTGGCTGATTGATGGATTGACCAATTCGTTCACTCATTCATTCATCATCCCAGGAACACAGAACACCTGTTCTTTGCCAGACGCCACACAGAAAGCTGAGAGGTAATGTGGACTCTTGCTGCTAAAATGCTGGTCTGGGGACGAGCAGAATTGGTGTCACCTGGGAGTTTGCCGGAACAGCACGCCTCCAAGCCTGCGTTTCGCCAAAGCGCCCTGGTCGCTGTGTGCACATGAAACTTGGAGGTACACTGAGTGAGGGAAGGTCCTAGAACCCAGCAAGCTCGCCATCTAAACGCTGCAGGGACCTGCTTCGTTCAGATGCTCCTGTAACTGGCCCCCACGTCGGGCACTTGGGGCCACCTCTTCTCAGTCCCTGTGACAACGGTCACCATCAAAGTTTCAGCCTCCAAGCCCTTTTTGAGCCTTGGTTTCTTCATCTGAAAACATTGCAAGAAACACTGCCCCTCGTAGCATTTCTGAGACTTGATGAAACAATACTGTACTTGCAAAGCATGTATCAGAGTGACAGGCTCCTGTGAAGCTCTCTCCAGGCAGGATGGAGTCCCACGTCCCACCTTACTGCAGGCTCTCACTGCCATTTACACCGCCCCGTGTGGGTCCTGAGCAAACACAGACTCTCATTTCCTGTTTATACTTCCTGGGCCATTGTGACCCCATACTCATTGTAGGTTTTGGTGTCCAGGCCCTTCCTAGCCTGGAACCTGCAGGCAGGGTGGCCTTGATTTACTCTAGAAGCCAAGTTCAACTCAGGTATCTGGGTTGAAATACCTGCTGGCCACCCTCTGGGCTGAACCCCTGATCAAGGTATTTAATCTCCCTGCCACTAGGCCCTCATCGGTAAAACAGCTGTGAAAATGCTAGTGTGTGTGTTCGTTTTTCCTTTTGTCCCGGCAGCACACTAACTCTTAAGGTTCCTTGTAAGCTATGCCATTCTTTTTTTCTCTTATCACCGTAAATCCATAGTCACCCCAAATCTTTAATTTGGGGGACCCTTCCTGTGTGTGAGCTGCCAGGTATTCGTTTTGCAACATTTACTTATGGTCTGTTGTGTGACAGGCATTGTGTTATGCTTCATAGCTTTGTGGGTAAGCACACACACATCCTTGTCCCATATTTATAAACTAATTGCACAGATTATGAAGCATTCTTATTTGAAATAACTCAGTTACCACCAAGGGGATCTATGTAAAAAGGTAAGGTGTGTGCTAGGCATTTTTAATGACCCATGTACTATAAAAGCAACCAGCAGAGGGCAGAGCACCCTAACAAAAGGGGAACAGGTTGCTGCTCTTCAAATCCTAATCCTGCTTTCTGGAAGGTCGGTCTTGGTTCCCGCTCCCGGGAGGAGAGCCCCCTCACACAGCTTCTTGGGACCTTGGGAACAACGTGGGAGCAGGCCCAGGCCTTGGCAGCCTCCAACACGCTTGTCGGTGCCCAGAGAACCAGTTCAGTGGTTAGGAACACAGAGTCCACACAGACTTGGGTTTGAACCCTAGCATTTCCACCTACTGACAATGCAGACTAGGGTGAGTTGCTTCACATCCTAAACCTCCGTTTCCCCTGCTTTGTTGCATTAGTTATTTAGAGGCTGGTAAGGGGCTAGGACACTGGACCTTAAGTACTCAATCAGATTGTTATTATGCCAAATTTGGACTAGGGACTCAGTGCTGGGATTTTCCTGGCTGCCTTTCCCCTCAGGCAAATAAACATTCTCTCTTCTGCAGGCAATTGGGTGGCTCAATCTTGGAAAAAAAGAAAGTCAACCCAGCAACACTGATGGATCTGATGGTGTTCTCTTGTACATCAGGCTCTGTCCCAGCCCCTCATGAGCATCACCCCTTTGAATCCTCACACAAGCCATGAGGTGAGTTCCTTGTCCATATTGCCCATCAGAAAACTGAGGCCCAGGAAAGCCAAGTCCTTTGGCCAAAAATACAAACCTAACAAGCAGTTGGACACATGATTCCAATCCAAGACTCTCAGAGGAGAGAGCCCAAGGTCATCTTGTTGCATTACTGCTAAAATCAGTGAGACATCAGAATAACCTTTCAAAAAATTGACACCAGTCATTTAATTTCCTCACTCAAAACCCTTTATCGAAGGATGGATTGGATCACTCACTCACTCACTCATTCAATAATTATTTACTGAATAACTACTGTATATTGGCCAGATGTTGAGATTTCAGAAATGAATAATAATACATGGTCTGCATAATCAAAGAGCTAAATTTATTAATGTGAAAGATACAAATGGCCCTGGCTGGTGTGGCTCAGTGGATTGAGTGCCAGCCTGCGAAACAAAGGGTCACTGGTTTGATTCTCAGTCTGGGCACATGCCTGGGTTGTGGGCCAGGTCCCCAGTTGCTGGCCAGGTCCCCAGTTGCTGGCCAGGTCCCCAGTTGGGGGCGCATGAGAGGCAACCATACATGGATGTTTCTCTCCCTCTCTTTCTCCCTCCATTCCCCTCTCTCTAAAATAAATAAATAAAATTTTTATTTTAAAAAAGATACAAATGATCATTATGAAGGTATAAAAAAAGGACAAAATACATCAATAATTTAATTAATATAATGTGGCATGCAATATAAAATATGAGTTATTGTTTTTATGGGCCACTTGGTCCCTTTTTAGGAGAGAAGCTGCCGAGAGTTGACTGACAGCCTGACACCCTCCAGCTGCCACGCCCTTGGAGTGCCCATGGATGTCCAGAGTAAGGTCTTACTGTCCTGGGGCTGCTGTGGCCCAGGCCTTTCCTGCCCAGTATAGGATTCCTCTGGTGTGCATCCTCTGCTCAAAGTCCCCTTCATCTGACACATTCCCGGAGCTGCACTGTGGTCTGAATGTCCCCCTTCCCTGTCTACTCTCACTGTCCTTTCACAGGTATTAGACCTGTACCACACTCTAAGGGCTGTCCTTGCCTTTCTCCTGCCCCCTCTCCTCCTTATCCCTGGTCAGCATTCCCTCTAATAAACATCACAAATATCGAGTCCCATCACAGTGTCTGCTTCTCAGAGGGCCTCAACTGACACACAGGGGCATTCACCAAATGTCCTTGGAAAAAGTCAAAGAAAGGGTTACGGGGGGTGTGTAAACCTACATGGTAGGGTTTCAGAACTGATGGAAAGCACACTCCAGCCCATAGCAGTTAGGAGTCTGTACATGCTGACTCTCCCTCTTTTCCTGACTAAACTGTCAGCTTCTAGAAGTCTGAGATTATATATCTATTCTTCTATCTATCTATCCACTCCTTGGGAATACAGAAGTTGTTTGATATGTCTCTCATCAAGAAGTGACTAATCACAATGCCCATAGCAATCATGCAGCAAGTTTTCCAGCCTCCACGCCCTATTCTTGAGTCCCCCTTACCTGGCTGACCCTCCCCCCTCAACTTGAAGACTCACCTGATGGCCACATCTCGAAAAATCATGGCAGATGAGACCTGCTCCTTCTGTAACTTTCACACAACTGTGTTCAGACCAGCATTAGCCCATGCGTTTTACTCTGCCTCATAATATAGTACTCAGTGCACATGCGTATATGTCATAGACTAATCTGAGGGTCTAACTCTAAGGGAAGTAAGCATTATCCAAGCTGCAGCTGGTGTGGGAAAATGGTAGACAAGGAGAGAGAGAAGGAGACATGGCCTGCATATTAGGTCATCATGATCGAACAAAGGGGGTCAGACCAGGAGAAGATCCCTAACCTCCTATAATAAGCTGACCAGTGGCCAAGGAGGAGGCCTGGCATTTACAACTCTGTTCGAACAAGGTCAAGCTAAGCCAATCATGCCATCTCAGACAGGAGTCTAAATAAGCAAACACACAAAACCCCAGAAAATTAGGGAGTTAGCCGCAGTGATATTTCCACAAAAATATGAGATGATAGAAAGTAAATCTCATGAGGGGCCGCAGGTGTGCTGAAGTGGTGAGTAAGGAGAAACCATGAAAAACAAATCGTCTGTTTAATCAGAAATTTTAAGATGGCTAAGTGGTTAATAATGTGGGTCCTAAAATCAGGGACCTCACTCTTACTAGCTCTGTGACCTTGGCAAGCTGTCATTCTCTCTCCTGCAATTTGCTTGTCTATGAAGGAATGACTCTACCTCAATGGGCTCTCGCTGGCCTCACTGATTAGTATCTCTCATCCCCCCATCCACCTTCACAGGGGGAGGAGCTAGCATACGGAATCATCTGGGTCACTGGTAACTAGAAGACAGTTTGACTCCTGAGGAAAACAACTGCTTTTCTCACCATCGCCCTGGGGGTCTGGAGGGGCAGCAACAGCCTTTGGACCCCACGGAGAGGTTCTGTCTCCAGAAGTGAACAAAATGAAAACAGAGCCAAGTCAAGAACAGAGAGAACCGGGTCCTGTGCCAAGTATGTCTGAAGTCACCCTTTTCTGGGAGCCAATGCAGTTTTCTTTACATGTATGAGGGCTGGGCTTCCTGGCTCTTGCAAGCAGCAGAGTTCTAACCATGGCAGCCAGCTATAGAGATCCTTGGGTCCCAGAGGGCTTCCCGTGGCCAATTTAATGGAGTGTCAGACATTCTGCCTTAGATTCTTTATCCCTCAAAGAGTCTCCTCTCCTCAACATCCTCTTGAACATTTTCAATAAAGCCCTATTATATTTAAAAATTCTTGAGTTAATCCTAGATCCCAATGAGTCCAATGGCTTGCATTGACCTGTTCTTCTCACTGCATTAGGAAAAATGTTATAAATTATGTGTCTTCATTTCCTTCTTCAGGGGTTTCCAAATCAGCTGACCTACCAAAATGATGAGGGACTTTTTAACAACAAACTTCATGGATGTGCAGTCTACATATTTCATAGGACCCCATGCTCAGAAGGGCCTTGCTTGTGGTTGATGCCCTGCTGCCAGCATCCTGACATTTTTTATAATTTTAACAAGGGTTTCCCCGTGGTCATTTCTTCCTGGGCCCCACAGATTATGGGCCCCACCGAATCACAAACTCTGATTCAGAAGTTGTGTGGTCAGGCTGAGAAATGAACATTTTTTTCCCTACAATCACTGCCACATGGTCTAACAAAAAACATATCTTTAATCAGCCTACCTGCTTCAATAAATTGAAAAGTTCAAAATAAATTGATTTTTTAAAAATTTACTTGGGGGAGTGGAGTTATTCTTTGAAAAACCTCATAGATTCAGAAGTTCTGAGAAATAAAATGTTCTTTAGAATGGTCATTTCAACTGGTTCTCCATGGCAGCAGCACCATAGAGACCTCTGGGGCAGGTCCAAAGCCACCAAATGCCCCCTATCCATGCCCCACCCCCAACTGTTTGAATTCAATTGAACTGAGATGTGACTTGGGGGTCATCATTTTCCTAAGTCCCTGAGGGGATTCCAGGGTTGAAGACCTCTGATGGAAGCTGATATTCTCATAATTCATTTGAGGAAATGAGGACCAGAAAAAGGAAGGGGCTAACGCAGCGTCATACTAATATCATGGACAGACCAACAGCAATTATAAGTGGTAGCCTAGGAGTAAATGTAGAATCAGAAAGTAGACTTCAGAATCTCTTGTTCCTCTTCAGTTCAGACACTTGTGATCAGAACTGGCAGCCTGTCCACTTCCAGCCTGTCCACTTCCATCCAGTTTGCTGTCCTCACCAAGCGAGTTTGGTAAATATTGGTGACTGACTGTGGTCTGTTCCCATTTTCACTTATTGTAAGAAAAATTTTAAAGAAGAGTCACTTCCTAGCATTAGACACTGAGACATATACTATTTTAAATGATGGATTAGACGAAAAGCAATAGACGCATTCATGAATCCAAGTGTCGTAAAACATGAGGTGCACAGAGAGAGGGTTGCTTTTTAGAAAGACACCCCTGTGACCCTCTCTTGATAAACACAGCTGAACCAGGGCTCTTTCCACACCAGTCTTTTCCTCCAGGCTGAGATTTAGCCTGAAGGTAGGTCATGAAAGGTCAGGGCAAGTCAGTTCAGCTTCCCCAGTGGCCAAAGTTAGTCATCTAGAGCTTCGAGATCACAGGTGCAGCACGGAAGAGAAATCAAAACAAATAACTAACAGGTCAGCTTTGCTGTCTTCTGGCCTTTACTGTGTATATTTACAGGAAGCCAGGAATGAAAAGATTAAAAGAGGAGAGAATGATTACTCATAGTACTTACCGGGTTGTATTATCTCTATTAATTTACTGGTCTGCTGTTGTCACTAAAATGTTAGCACCTCTCAGATTGGATAGACCTAGTATGTGTAGCAGTGGATGAAATATAGAATGAAATCAGCAAATGTTTGTTCAATTAATAATATGCACCCATGGGTTTGTACATGTATAGAGGGATGGGCGAAAGTAGATTCACAGATGCTGTTTTTTCATAGGGCAGAAAGGGGTTAGAGAGCTTGTCTTGGGCTTCTCCTATAAAGACATTAATGTTGTTCATACACAGCTCTCACACCCCAAGATCCCACCTGCTAATGTACCATCATCACCCTGGGGGTTAGGATGCAACATACAAATTTGGGGGAATAAAACCTTCAGGCCATGGTATAGAAAAACAGTAAATATTAAAGTGGCTGAAAACAAAATTAATATACACAATAATAGTTTTCCCATATAAAATAACAACCAGTTTTTAATCTAATAAAAAGCATACATTACAACAGTAACAAAAAAAGATAAATTATCTGCACATAAATATTTATAGAAAATTAACAAGATCTGTATGACAAAACACTAACGAGCTACTGAGAGAGACTCAGAAATGTTGAACAAATGGAAAGGCATGTCTTGTGGCTGGATAAGAAGACCTGATATCACAGAAGTTCGAGTCTTTTCAGTTTAATCTATAAACAATGCAACCACAGTAAAAATATCATTTTTGAAAATTTAGGCAACATAAATATTTCATGTGGAAAAACAAGTAAATAAAAATCATAATAAATTAACTTGTTACTATGTACCATGTGCTTTTCTAAGCATTGTAGATATATTAAATAATATACTGCAATCTGAGGAGAAAAACTTTATTTTATTCCCACATTTACAGATGGTGATTTCAAGAAACAGAAAAGTTAAGTTACTTACCAAAGTTACACATCTAGTACCTGGCAGAGGCTGTATTTGAACCCAAACTGTCTGACTTCAGAGTTCAGGAGTTTAATTTACTAAGCCTCACTTAAAAAGAACCAGGAACATTCCAGTGGGGAAAAGGAGTGATGGAGTGGACAAACCCCACAAAACATTACATCACATAACAAAGCTCAGAGAGGGTAGTAACGGGACAACACAAGAGAGGAGACAAATCCAAACGTAGAGGAGAGTTTAGAATATGGCATTGCACGTCAGTGGCATAAACAGACCCTTTTTCACAGATGATGGTGCTGGAGCAACCTGGTAGCCATCAGGAACAAGAATGAAATTATATCCTTATATCCCTACCCCTCTCCTCGGAATCACAATAAAATCCGTAGGGTTTGATAATTTTGAATCCCTCTAAAATCACATTAACAGTAATAAAAAAGAAATAATTTTAAAAATTGGAAGGGGGAAGGTCTTTGTTAATATTGCTAAAAGCCCAGAGAGTATAAAACATCATCAATTTTAATAAATTTGTAACTAGAAAAATAAAACACTGCTGATGATGTGGAAAGAGAAGAGGAGAGGTGGCTCAGAGGTGACTCCAGCGCTGAGGTCTGAACAACTAACTGGGTGACGGTCGGTGACATCGTCCAAGACTGAAAACCTAAGAAGCAGCTGGTGTGGGGCTCTGTGGAAGGTAATATTCATTTTGTAAATCGTGAATGGCATTAAATAACCACATGGGGATAACATGTAGGCAGTCCATCACCGGAGTCTAGAGTTTAGAAGACAAGAGACTAGACTAGAAGGCAGGACTAGAGATTGGTTTTTGAGTTACTGGTAGATATATTACAGTGAATAATAAATTAATTTCATGACATATCAGTTAAGGCTTTGCTGGCATTTTTATCTCTATTTAATAATAAACCAACGGAGGCTCAAGACCATTCAAAGACTCATCTACCTCACTGCCACTACGTGCCAGACACCCACTGAGCGTGCTCCCAATTGTGGGTGATGGGAGAGGACCGTGGAATAAGACAAACCCATGCCTTCTCTTTGCTCCAAGTCTGGAGAAAGTGCCAGACAATGCAAACAAATAATTACACTAAATACATTCTGGATTTTAACCTTGACCTGTAACGTCAGTCAATTTAACTTTTATGCAACATTCATAAAAAGTAAAATATAAAGAAAAGCAGCAGCCTACATTTGGGAGGGCAGGGTTTCTTCATGACTTTGGAACTCTTATCTCCATCTGACTATCCTGAAAGAGAGGCCGTCCCTTCGCCACATCTCTGCTAGCCTATCTGTGGTGCCCTTTGCAATGCACGTGTAGCGTACCCATCAGTCACTACGGTTTCTAATCAGCCTGAAGCCTTTGTACTTCCCCTCATGGCATCATTGAAAGGCAGAATGTGAAGTCAATCCACCCCCCAAAACGTCATCACAACAAAGAGAAATACATGAATAGCAAATATGAACAACGTTAGAAGAGCAAAGAGAGCCATGGCTCCATGTCAGGTGCCATTAAGACCCTTTCCACGTAGTGACCACCAAAAAGGCGGACTCCTGAGTGGTCCCTCGCTGCTGAATGTGCACGACAGTGAGCCCAGGTGTCCCCAGCACTTCCGGGCGACTTGCACGTTATCTCAGTGGGGACTGGATAAAAATAAAGGAGACGGCAGGGAAAGGTCCTTCAGACAACAGTTCTTGGTTCAAACCCTGGACGCTCAGCCTCAGGAGGAACCCTTGGGCAAATCGCTTACCCTCGTTGCGCTAAATGAGTTCAGTGAGAATAACTCAAAAGTGATTATGTATGTAAAACTCTGGGCATAACCTGTCCCTTACCCCCGACTTCCTCCAGTGAAGAAGGAATGCAAGTCATCTTTCTTTCCTAGAATTCCAGCCCACCAGCTCCCCAGGCCCTTCCGGACATACCTCTTAGGTTTCAGCTCACAGAAGCAGGCTGACCACTGAGCTGACCATGGGCAGCCCCACTTCAGAGACAGACCTGGCTGACAGAGAAAATAAACTGGCTGAGGAGTTGTCTCAAAGGCAGTTTTATAAATCAGGTCCTTGCTAACAGCCCGAGGAAAATAGCAAGCCCTTCTCCCCTTTCCCCAAACTCTGTGAAATACGGTATATTTTCCAAAGTCAAGTGCTCACGGTCTTCTATTGCCTTAAGAAGCAGGAGGCTGGGAGGGAAGGGGCCTTGGGGGATGCAGAGAGGGGGGATCTGTGACACATTGTTCTGCTAAGAAGGTGGAAGACGACAGAGGTGTGTGGTCCTGCAAAGCATAGGCCTGGCCGATGCCTCCCTCCCCCAGAAACTCATTTATCACCTTGATGGTTTCAGCTCATTTGCAGCCAAGTTATTGTCACCCTTAAAATAATGTGGCTTGACAGGGAAAAAATGAAATCCTTGTGAAAAGTTACATAGTCATCACACTCTGGAGTCAAAATATCGGCTGCAGTATCCAAACACGGGCCCTGGGTACGGCGGGGGTGGTATTTCCTCTCTCCCGCAGGCTTTGGTTTTAGAACAGGACATTAACATTTATGTCATGTTAACGTGCACCTAGGCATGGCGTGTGGCCTCCTGCCACGGACACGGAGAAACACATGCTCGGGCATGACCGCCAAGACTCGCCGTGGAAAGGCAGACGCGTGTTTCCTTGCCCGGAGAGTTAATAGAGGGCGGCGAGATTTAAATGTTCAGTCATCCCCCGGCGCAGGGACTCCATTTCAGATGTCAGGAAAACACTAAATCTTGCTGAGCTACCGCCAACAACTGATGTTTCACCCCCAGAACCAATTAAGCCAGAGCGTTCTCAGCTTGGAACCCCCAAGCTTCCCAGCCACCCCATAATGGACATGTGTGACCTTGATACTTTGGTTAGCCTCAGGGTCCCCATCTGTAAGGAGAGGAAGGTCTAGTGAAACTACATGCTGGTTGCAAAGAAGAAATGAGATAACGTACAGGAAAGGTTCGCCTTTTTTCCCATAATTTTATTTATTTATTTATTTATTTATTTATTTATTTATTTATTTATTTATTTATTTATTTTTAGAGAGAGGGGAAGGGAGGGAGAAAGAGAGGGAGAGAAACACCAGTGTGTGGTTGCATCTCGCGCGCCCCCTATTGGCGACCTGGCCCACACAACCCAGGCATGAGCCCTGACTGGGAATTGAACCGAGGACCCTTTGCCTTGCAGGCTGGCGCTCAGTCCACTGAGCCACACCAGCCAGGGAAGGAAAGGTTTGTCTTGATTTCTGGAATGCAGGAGACAAGCAGTACAGGAGGCTTTATTTTCATTCTGGTTCTGTTTTGTGTTTCTTACCTGGCACACCCTTAAAACTGGGCTCTAACTGCATCAGTCTCAGAGAGCAGAACTAGTTTCCCAGCACGGCATGCTGGTCAGAACTGCCAGTACTGCCCTGCGTCTTGTTTCCTGCTCTGCACAAGCTGGAACCAGACCCCACCAGCAGGAGGGGTCGGCCTCATTGGACAGGTGAGATCGGACTAACGGAATCCTAGCGAGGCCCTACAGGCACATAGGCGTGGCTTCTGTTCGTGACCTCTTTCCTCCTTCCACCCTCTCTCCATTTCGCACCCCAGACAGACCTTAAAGGATCACAATGCCACGGGCTCTCTGCCTAGGATTCATACACCTGAATCCCTGTCTTGGCATGATTCATCTTCCCGGGACCCGTCAGAGCACAGCGCCCCCTGCAGACTTACGTACTCTCACAGCACTCTCCCCGGGTTCTCATCCCTTCACTTCCTCTGGCAGTACCAGCCTTGACATTGATCACTTGGTCATCTGTTCCTCGTCCCAGCCTTGCTTGCTATTATACAAAACCCCAGCTTGTCCTTATCTCTGTGATACCCTCAGAACCTCTCCCAGTCACTAGCCCCTGTGGGAGACTCAGGAAATGTCTGGGAAAATGCATTTAAACGTGGCCAACACAGATGACTGGACCCAGGTTGTACCCAGCACGCCTAGTGCAGCCGTCATGGAGCACCTGCAGGACCTGACTTGCAGACTCTGGCTAGAATCCTCCAGAAGAAACGCAGCTGCTGCTCCTTTACCTCTAACGTTCCCATTTTCACTTCCTTTGTGGACCCTGCAATGTTGTCCTTTCATACTAGCTCAGCAAGAGATTTAAACCTTTTTTAAATTAAATTTGCTGGGCTCACATCAGTTAATAAAGTTATATTAGGTTTCAAGTGTACGATTCTATAACACATCATCTGTATATTGCGTTGTGTGTTCACCACCCGAAGTCAAATCTCCTTCTGTCACCATACATTTGACCCCTTTACCCTGTACTACCCCTCCACCCACCTTCCCTCTGGTCACCACCATACTGTTTGCTGTGTCTATGAGTTTATGTTTGTCTCTGTCTCTTGTTGGTTCATTTGTTGCTTTCAGTTTTATATCCCACATACGAGTGAAATCATATGACTCTTGACTTTTTCTGTCCAATTTATTTTGCTTAGCATGATCTTCTCAAGATGCATCCATGTTGTCACAGACGGTAGAACTTCATCTTGTCTTATGGCTGAGTAGTATTCCCAGTATACATGTTCCACAACTTCCTTATCCAGTCATCTGTTGAAGAATGCTTCTTTTAAAAGACTTTTTAAGGAATATATCTGTGGTTTTATTTTCACTTAGGAGACATGGCCAAAGCATGCAGTCTATTTTATTGCCACAAATTAAGGTCATTTACAGTTACTTTGCACAACTCTTACCTCTCGTGGAGTGATGAATGTGCCCATTTAGATGGAGAACTCCCTTTCTGTGGATCTTTTTCTCTGCTCATCCCTTTTTGGGGGTGGTTGAGCAATGGTCTCCACCCTCTCTTCTTGCGTGCAGCCCAGGAAAAAGCTATTCGGGACAGGTTCAGGGTTTGTGCCTCACAGGGAAAGCAAGATTTCAGACTCTGTGTAGATGCGCTTTTCAGCTTTTACTCCCCACTATGGATTTCCTCTGAGTCCATAAAAGATTTTGCTCTTGATTTGTCATGGCTATGTATGTGTTTACTAGATTAAAAAGAGAGTACTCTATTTTGAGTAGCACAGAAAGTAAGGTGATTCCTATGTTATCATTGTTAGCTGGAAAACAATATTCTTTCTTTACCTTCAAACAGTACTGATCTTTCCTTATTTATCTGACTTCAAGGCCCGAGTTTATTCACTCTTACTACCCAAATGCTTGAGTATTATCATTGCATATCTTTTACTGACAAAACAGCTTCAAATTCAGTGCTTCTTGATTTGTAATAGATCATTAAACCCATCATGGCACCAATTACCTTCGGTTTTGTGAAATGAGCTTTCAAGAATAAAATTCTTCCCAGCAAAGCTCTCTACTGTTCTGCAAATG
>VMDR010002626.1:0-87342 GCA_007922815.1 Macrotus californicus
TACACTGTGGGTAATGTGCAAATCTTTTTCTATATTTCTTGGCTACTTAATTTTTTTCTTTGATACATTTCTGTACTTTAAGGCAATTTTCCTCACTTGGGGTCAGCCCTGGAATCCAGGGGACAAGTGATAAGAGTAGGTGGTCTCCCCTCTACTGCATTTTTCAAATTCTTTTTAATTAGTGGGCGTCACTACCTTACTTTTCCAACTGTATGTTTGTTTCTAAGACTAATGCCTACCTTAAAATAACTTAGGTTTTTAGTATATTTTTTTTTATTTTGCTTATTGACATTCATTTAGAAACACAGTGTTTTGTGGATTTTTGAAAAAAAAAAATCTCCTTCACCTTTCTGATATTTATAGTTCCTCAACTTATTTATTTGAAAAATATTAGCTTCTCTAGGAATATCAGTGTGGCTGCCCCACATTTTCTGTGTTTATGTCACCTAGCCCTTGTTTACTTAGTATCTTAAATGACCTGCAGATACGGTTGTGTCTTTCACAATTGCCTGGGGTAGGATTTACAGGGATCCTGCTCTTATCCCATTTATGAGAAATCAACCTCTGACTGTTTTTATGTCGCCAGTCACTATGTAAGTATATGGACTTACATTGATTAAACGTATCATTACTGGCGGTGACGTGGTGCTGAGTCTGTTCTCAAGCAAGGAAGTTACACAGGAAATATAAAACAGCTTAAGTCCCATGGGAGTCATATTGTTGCTGTCATGTGCTGTTGAGTCGGCTCCAACTCCTGGTGACCCCACGCATGAGGGATGTCCACAGTGTCCTGTTTTCAGCATCCCTGCCCAGCTCCTGTGCACTCATGCCTGCGCCTTCTTTTATGGAGTCGATCCATCTCGTATTTGGTCTCCTCTTTCCTGCTGCCTTCTACTTCTTCCAGAACTGTTGACTTTTCCAAAGAACCCTGCCTTCCCACCATGTGGCATTAGTGTAGTAACTTTTTAAGGTTCAGTGAGTCTTCTGTTAACTGTAACCTCCTTACTAGTCCCTAAGTTCTCCGAGGGGAGGCATCTGAATGCTAGCACACAGTTGCCACAAAATATCTCTTTGTCAAATGAATGAATATGAGTGATTAATTATATGATACTATCAAACATGCATTGAGTGCAGATCATGGGCCATGTTGCCCTTTGATTTTCACGTAGCGAAGATGCAGTGAGGAACTGCATGTGATGTACTTAGACTAGGCATTTACATGTATTATTATTTAATCCTCACAACTCTCCTGTGAGGTCCGGATCCCTGTTTTTACAGGCAAGTGAACTGATGTACAGAGGACAATGCCCAGGGCCACTCAGCCTGCAAATGGCAGACAGACTGTTTGAGCCCAACTCTGGGATGTGACCCTTCTATGCTAGGTCTTTGCTTTGGCAACTTAAAAACAGCCTGGTGACTGGATTCAGGCAGGGGTGGAAGCACGGAAGCAGTGGCAATTACTTGGTAAATATTCATCATTAGCATCAACTCTACACTAGGCCTCCTTTCTACTTTTTAAAATCCTAACTTGATATGTTTATTGATTTTAGAGAGAGAGAAAGGCAGGGAGGGAGAAAGAGAGAGAGAGAGGAAAAAAACAAACAAACATCGATCTGTTGCCTTCTGTATGCACCCTGTCCAGGGACTGAACCCACAACCTAGGTAGGTACCCAGGCTGGGGATCGAACCCACAACCTTTTGGTGCACAGGAACGATGCTCAACCAGCTGAGCCACCCAGCCAGGGCAAGGCCTCCTTTTCATTAAACGTTAGGCCCCTGGCATTCCTGAGGGTTTTGCCTGGCGTTGTTGTGAATCCCAAACCCATGCACGTGGTACATCGTTTCCCTGCACCCAGCACAACAAGCAGAGAACAAAACCAAGCTGCAGTCCTGACCCCGGAGGAAGGGAGAGCCAGACTCGCTGTCGTGTCCCCACCTAGAGCTGTGCAGCAGATGCAGTTCAAAACATGTGCCCCAGCAGAAGTTCCAGTTACTGCAGATCATGAAATTTCAGGGTGATCTTGTAATTTCTGAAACCGTGAACATTAAACTGGAAAATGCCAAGTCTCCATGTTAATAATGACTGCTAGTTCATATTTTAAAATGTAAAAAATATTCTCACACCTTTCACATAGACTGTCAGGTTAACCTCTTATGGGAGCCATAGCTGTCACCTGGAATTACGAATAAGCTGGGGTGTTTTTGTTTTGTTTTGTTTTGTTCTTTTGAGAAACAAAATAAAGCATTGATGGAGAACAGAGGCCAGAGAAGCAGACGGCCTGGCTTCAGACCCTAACTGTGTGACGACCCTGTTGCTCAGCCTCTCTGTTCCTCCTGTCCGCACCTGGGGAATGGGGATGATGGTGGGACCTCTCTTAAAGAGTTCTCCTGCAGACTGAATGAGGTAGTAACAGGGAAAGCGTTTGGCATAGTACCTGTCTCTCTGTGAGGTCTGTCCAGAAGGTATCCAGCCATGTAATATGAAAAATAAAGACAGTTATTGAAGAACACATGAGACACATGAAACATTGTACATAGGACAGTGACAGCTCAGTCCCCTTCAAAGTAGGCACCTTGGGACCTCACACAGTTCTCCCAGTTGCCATCAGCTGCCCCGTTATATTTTCCTGAATCTCATCAACGGTCTGAAATCTCTTCCCTTTCAAAGGTAATTTTAATTTTGGGAAAACCCAGAAGTTATAGGGTGCAAAATCTGGGCTGTAGGGGAGCTGGGTCACCTGGGTGATTTCATGTTTCACCAAACAACTCTGCCTGAGACATGATGCATGAATGGGCACATTGTCATGATGAAGCTGCCAATCACCAGTTGCCCGTAGCTGTGGCCTTCTGAATCATCCGAATAGTTTCCACAAGGAATGTTCAAGCTTAATGCAAAATTTGATGCAGGTCCGTTGCTCTCCTCAATCAGTCATTTTGAATGTGACAGCCACACAGTACACATGCTCACTCAAGGGCATCTACCACCTCCACTGACTAGTACAGTGAAGTCATCATTGTTCATGCATGCACATTCCAGTCCACTCTCCCTGGTTGCCAGGTTACATCAACGTAGCACAATCCATTCTTGCCCTATTAACAATGGCTGGACTTTTTCTGGACAGACTATATATATATATATATATATATATATATATATATATATATATATGTGTGTGTGTGTGTGTGTGTGTGTTAAAAATTTTTTTTTCTGCTTTTAAGTGTACTTCTCTTTCTCTCATGAGTTTAACTCATTATGTTTAAAACATACTTGTATGGGTGTAACGTACAGCATAAAGAATAGAGTAGATAATCTTGTACTAACTTTCTATGGTGGCAGATGGTTTCTAGACTTCCAGTGGTGATCATGTCACAAGGTATTTAAAAGTCAAATCACTATGCTGTGCACCTAAAACTCATGTAATCTTATTAGACAACTATACTTCAATTAAAAAGAACACACATGTACGAAGTTCATGGTCTGACAGAAGAGAAAATTGAGACTGAGGGAGATTAAGTGCCTTACCTTTGATCAGTGCATTAAGTTCCTGTGCTCGTTACAGAGACTTGGGCACAGAAACCCAGGGGAGTGACACAGCTGTTGCTTCGCATTCACCAATTCATCGAAATACACAGGAATAAAAAATGACTTTAAAAAAGTTTTAAATTAAAAACGTATTTAAAAAACCGAGTTCAGTACAGCATATTTTAAAATTTCAAATACTTGTGATTGTTTTACAGTTTGTTCACAAACATGTAAATATGAAAACATTTTATAACGTTAAATATTTTAAAGTTAAAAATTAGGGCTAAAATTACACAAAAGACCAAAGGCTCACCAAGGAATATATATATTAAATTCCATTGCCTAAAATAGACTTTTACTATGTCTGTACAAATTACTTTAAATTATACAAATATTTGGACTCTGTCTAGCCATGAGACTCAACTATGTACCCTAAAATGTCACAAGCAGTGCCATGCCAACATTTGGCATTTATTTTTTTCCAAAACATCCAGGATCATTATGAGTTTCAGTGAGAGCTTCCCTTATGCTCTGCAAGTGAGCTTGGAAGAAATGCTGGTGAAGGAGGGAGAGAGCTCCCCACGGCCTTGGGTGGAGGTGGTTGTCTCTGGAACACGGTAAAGGAGGCTCTTTGCCAACACCCCCTTTGGAACAGCCATACCCATGATAACAGAGTGTGAAGACTTGATTATTTTCAAGCCTGATGAACGAGCCCAGCTGTTCTGTAGACCAGTGTGGGGTATGTGAGAACATGGGGTCAACAGCAAAAGCATGTTTACCTCACTCCATCATTACAGTGAACTTTATCTCCTGGGAATTTCCTTCAAGAGCAAGTCTGGACAGAGTCATGGCTTAAAGACCAGGGGTCTATAAGTCAGTTGTTCCTAAATTCCAATTATTCAAGAAAAGGGCATGCATTTGTAAGGAAAGATAAGCTAAAGAGCTGTGCATGCTCCTTAGACAGAGATAATTTGTCACATCACCACCATTAATCTGTTAGTTCCCACTTGCTTGGTTCCACGAGATCTGTTTTGTAGATTTATTACATGCATATGAAGAAATCGCTCTACCAGTTTACTGAGCTATCAGTTCATTTATTCATCCTTCCATTGAGAAATTCTTTTATCGAGCACCTCTGAAATGCCAGTATTGTACTTGGTTTTGGGGGCTAAAACTGTGCATAGCTCAAGCCTTTAGGAACTCACAGTCCAAGGAGGGAGTCAGGTAGGTAAATGGACAACTAGGTGCGTTGTGATCAATGTTATGAAGAAGATAAATACAAGGCGGCCTTCGTGGTGGTGGTGATGAGACCTTCTGAGTGGCCCTTCAGGAAGACACCTCCAGTGAGTTGAGCTCTTATGCTCCCCAACACAGTAGCTACTACCTATGTGTGGCCATTTAATCGTTAAACTCATTAACATAAAGTACTATTTAGAATTAATTTCTGAGTTGCACTAGTCACATTTTGAGTGTTCAACAGGCACATGGGGCCAGTGGCTACTATATTGGACAGCAGAGATAAGGAACATTTCCATCATCACAGAAATTTCTATGCAAGAACACTGGTCTAAGCAGATTGGACGGATGGAAGGGGAAGACTTTCCAGGGAGAATAAACAGAGTAAACCAAAGCCTGGAGATGCTGGGGAAGAAATCACATTTAAAAGATAGCTTTTAAATTCATTTTTAAAATATGTTTGCATGTATTGAGTTGGCCAAAAAGTTCATTTGGTTTTTTCCATAAGATGGCTCTAGTTGCGCTCAGTGGTCTTTAACTTCATTTGAAACAGTTTTGTTATGTTGTATTGTGACAGCTGTCCTGTCAGCATGCATTTAAAAAAAGTTATCAAAATTGGTGAATTGTGTACCATTTTAATATTGAAGATGGAAGAAAATATGCAACATTTTTGGCATATTGTGCTTTATTATTTCAAGAAAGGTAAAAATGCAACTCAAATGCAAAAAAGATTTGTGCAGTGTATGGAGAAGGCGCTGTGACTGATCGAAAGTGTCAAAAGTGTTTTTACAAGTTTCGTGCTGGAGATTTTTCTCTTGATGATGCTCCACAATCGAGTAGATCAGTTGAAGTTGATAGCGATCAAATCGGTACATTAATTGAGAACAATCAATGTTATTATCACACGGGAGATAGCCAACATACTCAAAATATACAAATCAATAAAGTTATTGGTGAAAATAAAGAATGTGTCTTTTATTTTACGAAAAAAACTGAACAGGCTTTTTGGCCAATCCAATATGTTTTAAAGAAGCATTTATTGTTTATGCTGCAGCTGCGGATTTTCCAAAGATGGATAAGACACAGTATCAGCCTCTATATAACTTATGTTTATGTGGGCAAGGTAGAAGTCATAAAAAATTACGAAGAAACTATATTTTGAGTGTGGAGGAGAGCCTGATTATTGGGTGTTGGGAAGAGAATCGTAGGATCAGGCCAGACTTCAGTCTTCATGAGGTTGTTGCTTTTGATCTGGGTCTTGAAGAGCTGTTAGGATTCAAGCAAGGAGGTAGAGTTAAATTCCTTACCTTGGTTAAAAAAACATTTAAGTTTCACAAAGTTCTTTCAGAGTTAGGGTCCAGCAAGCAATGGAGAAGCTGAGGGCTCTCCCCACTGGCGTGTTCATGAATGCCCTTCTGCTGAGACTGGCGCGTATACAATGGGGAGCTTATTTGGCTGTGCCAACTTACATGGAATAGCCTCCCTTCTAAATGGTGTTAGCATGGATTATTGAGGGAAGCTTGAGCCAGATCTTGTTTGCATTAGGTGGCAGAAGAAAGGATTGGGGAGGGGGCTATTAAGGATTATGCAAATCACTGGCTGATATGTAGGCTGGAAACTGGAGACTTTTGTAAAAGCAGCGTTTACATGCCAATAGGTAAGGGAATTTGAAGCAGTTCTGGGCAAGTTACGGGGCAGATGACTTAGGCAGATCCAATAAAAATAGCAGTAAATGGTGATATACATTTATGAATTTTATCCTCTGAATTGTACAATCAGGCCTTATAAAACTTATCTCTGGCCATGTGTTCCCTGAAGTTGCAGATAAAGGCGCGTCCCTTTCCAGTTTGGTGTTTTTCCTTTGCAGGAAGTGCCTACGAAGTGCAGCTGAGGTCTTGCTTATCACAAAAGCCACTTGGGTTTCCATTTCTAGGATTATGATGTACTTTGTTGTTAGGGAAACAGCAATCACAGAAATTTGTTTGAAGGAATTCATTTTGGAAGAGGATTCCAGGGAGTGACAGAGAAAGTTCTCCTTAAAAAAAACTACTCTGAAGTGCTCTGAGATTCAGGTTGAGATCAGGTCTTTAGAAATTGTGTAAAATGGTGAGCAAAATCAAGGGAAAACCACTTTTGCAGATCAGAGTTTAAATCCTCTTTATAATAATGAGATAACCCAAGCTTGCTTCTTCATCCCTTCCCAATAGAAAATCCTTCCGTATGTCTAATTCTTCAGAAAACAAAAGACAATTGGAAAAGGCATGAGTGGTTTGGGAGAAAAGGAGAATTTTCCCCCCCCATTATCAACTTGGAATGCAGTTTCTAAAATGTAGTTTGATATTTATTCAGACCAAAGGAATTCCAAAGGACCATGTTCTATCTGTACTTTATGCTTCAAGCTTCTCAAGACCAGGAACACATTATGAATATGTTGCCTGGCCACACAGCGGATTTTCCATGCACGTATTGAATTAACTGATTTCTACCTGACTACAGCTTGCTAAGTTACTGGAAGTACTGTGGGGTGGAGCACATTCAAAGGGTTTACAGTGTTGCCTGTGGGACTCCGCAGTAGATCTTCTGCAAACAATCCCGTTAAAGGCAGGCCTGACTCTCACGCAGGAGTGGCGTTCCCAAAGTGTGTTTAAAAGTCAGTCATTCAGAACTCAAAACACAGTTTTTCTCACAAGGAAGGTCAGAGATGTTACTTTCCCAGGGCTGCCCACAAAAGCCTTTTATTCCATAATGTATCTGAAAGAGGCCCTGTACATGTGCTGAGAGGAGAATGAGTAGTATGGAACAGGACCCCCCTACCACCATCCCTGGGGACAGTGCTTTTTATTTGCTGTGGAGGCAGCCACCTGGGCTGCAGTGGGAAGAAAAGGAAACGTGTTTCTCTCTGAGGGGAGCATATCCCTGGTACAGCCTTTTGCAGCCCGAGCCTTTTTATCAGTCAAGATGTGTTACATCTTAAAAAGACAGCTCAATACCACTGGAGTTAAGAATGTTTTGAACTTTCTCTTCTTTTATTACTGTGAGCTCCATTATGGCTATTCCACACCATTACTGGATTTAGAGACCAGAGGAATGGTGATCATCTGACCATAGAAATCAATGTCCCTGGGACTCGTCATTAGCAAAGGCACGCATCTCCTATCGGCCTAAGGTATTGACATTTTCATGGCCCTTAAAAATAGCCACAGCGTGCCGTTCTCACATTCGATTGATATATGGTGACTTTTTGATGTCGGAGCAATTGATTGATTCTTTTTAGCATCAGAACCAGAGACAGGAGTGATGGAGATGACCTAGAGAAAGATTAAATCTTCCCTCTGCAAGGACTGAACTAATCAAAGTGATTCTGTGTGCTTACTTCATCTTTGAGAACAAGCCCTTCATCTTTGATAACAACAACGTTTTCTAACACTTTTGTCCACCTAGACGCTGTATCTGTGAGTCCTTAAAACCTGTTACTTCCCCTCCCACCCTCATTCGCCTCTGATGATATACTTGGGAAGTTTTCAACCAGTATCACAGACTGTTGCTTTCTCGAGCTTTGTTTTCATTGTATGAGAATTGAGACTTGGATGACAGTGTAGACCCTACGGTGCTATGGCTAGTTGTCCATGGTGATCAAGGCTGGTTTTTTTTTTAATCCTCACCTGAGAATATGTTTTTATTGATTTTAAAGAGAAAGGAGAGGAGAGAGAGAGAAAAATATCAACATGAGAGAGATATCATTCAGTTGCCTCTCGGACACACCCTGAGTGGGAATCGAACCCTCTACTTAGGTATGTGCCCTGACTCGGAATCGAACCCATAACCTTTTGTTGTACAGGACAATGCTCCAAGCAACTGAGTCACCCAGCCAAGGCAATCAAAGCTATTTTGGGGAAAAAAACGAAACAGAGAAGTGGACAAGAGAACATTTAGAAAAACTGTTTCTGTGTTGGCTTCTTAGAGCTGCAGTAACAAAGCACCTCAGATTAAATAACAGACATGTATTGTCTTACCATTCTGGGGGCTAGAAGTCCAAGGGTAAGGTGTCAGCAGGGTTAGTTCCTCTAGAGAACTGCGGGGGAAGGTTCTGTTCCAGGCCTTTCTCCTAGGTTTGTTGCTGGCCACTTCTCCCTGTGTCTTCACACACTCTTCCTCCGTGTGTCTGTGCCGTAATCTCTGATTCTTATAAGGACAACAGTCATATTGGATTAGAGCCCATCCATACGACTTACTTTTACCTTAACTACCTCATTAAAGGCCCTTTCTCCAAAAACAGTCACCATTAGAGGTGGTGGTAGGGTTAAGGACTTCAACATGAATTGGCCGGGGGCAGGGGTGGTGAGAATTCAGCCCATAATAGTATCCAAAAGTAATATGAAAATTATTTAAATCTTAAAATCTTAACCAAAACCCTGACCAGGACCCTGTGATATGCCTTTGCAAAATCATATCTTGAATTCCAGTGGAAGTTCCTTGGGAATCTATAAGGCCTCACAGAGCTGGGTTGGCCTCTCCAATGAAGAACTCTCCCTTGACAAACAGTGACTTGCAGATTGGTTCATTTATGGATCCTGAAAGCAGGGCTAAGACTAGGGTGAGACAAGAGAGGTGCCAGGGTACAATTTTAATAAATCACTCACTCTCGGTGTTATGCAAAGGATGACTTTGTCCCAATGCACTTGCATGTATCTGAGAGTAAGTGGCCCCTAAAATCATGTGCCCTGGGCACCTCCCTTCCTCACCCTAGTCCCATCATTTCTCCAGAGGAAGATAAAAGCTGTCCATTTGTCCTATTTGCATAGCTCATTCAGCCGTGTTCTGGCCAACACCCAGTGTTTAAGTGTGCTCTGAAGCGGGACCAAAAGTGTGATTGTGAACAGGGGACGCCCAACAGGGTGGTGAGCTGGCTCCTGAGTCCTTAAGCTGTTGTTCGCCACAGCCACGGATCCAGCAACAGATTTTTGAGGTCCACGTGCCATATCTCTACATACATAACCCAAGGGGACACTTGCTTTTATTTGGCTGTATTCTCAGCCATGTGCTCGATGGCCTAGAGAACAGCATGGAATTTGGGAAGAGGAGCAGCGCCCCACTGCATGAGTCCATGCCAAGGCTGAGGTATGCTGAGGTCTTTGTGCTGTGTCAGTGCCGTGTCCCTGCCCAAAGGGTCCAGCTATATCCCGAGAGCTGAAAAAGCACAGGCACACCCTCATCGTTGTCCGTGGCTGTGGCCTCTGTCGTGACCTTGGGCCCGTTTCTGCTCTGGTAGAGCAGAGCCCCACGGCCCAGAGCAGAGGTATCTGTACCGCCCGAGCAAGCAGCTGCTGTAGCAATCTAGAGGGGAGAGAGCTTTCCTTCCCACCCCCTGCAGTGATTGATCTGACAAGTGGCCCGATCAGTGAAGTGATGAACTCTGCTATTTTCTAACACACCGGCAGGGACTCTTTCAGGATCAACAGTGTCATATCACACAGGACACCTTGGCTGCCCCGTTTTGCCCAAGACATTCCTTATTTTCTCCCAGAGCCCGTACGTGTGCTCCAGTGAGGGGATGGTGGTGGGGTGAGGGTCCAGCTCCATGCTAGCACAGGGCCTTGACATGAGATTGCTGAGCCTCGTGGACTATTTCCTCTTTCTGAGAGGAAGAATAAACCATCTCTCCCCTTCCATCTGACTCTTCAAAATGTGCTGTAGAATTTCCTTTAGAAGTTGGTCTCTAAGGAGATACAAAGCTAATTTTACAATGGGCCCTTTTTTATAGTGTTACATAAAAAGTTTCCCTATTAATATTAGCAAGACTAAATTCTCTAGCAACACGAGGGGAAAGAAAGCTCAGTTACAAGGTCAGCCCTCATTCCATCACGCCACGGAGAGCAACAAGAATTATGTTCAGCGTGGCACCAGCCTGTGGCAGCCCATTTTAACACCGTGATGGCTACTTGAATTGTGTCTTGCAGCTAAATTACATAATCTGACACCTTGCTGCTCAGAGTGGGGTCCCTGAACCGGCAGCATCCGCATCATCTGGGAGCTCATTGGAAACCCAGGATGTCAGGCCCCCGCCTGACTCCCTAAATGTAAACCTGCATTTTAATAAGATCCTCAGGTGATTCATAGGCACGTTGAATTGCGAGGCGCTCTGATCTGATCTAGGTACCATGGAACCTGCAGAGATTCTGGCCCAAGACAAGAAAATTTGCATGGCCCACTCTACTCAGAAAGCTGCTAATTAGCTTAAGCAGTTGTGTTACAGAAGATGTGTTTTTTTCCTGTCAAGTCCTTTTGTAGTTGTCCCTGACTTATCCAATCTTTTTAAAACCCCTTCAGTTTCTAATGAAGCTTAATTGATTAGCTCTATTTGTGAAAAGCTCAGGCCCTAGTAAGTACACACTCCCACTGGGTACACAACTAAATAGTTTATGAGGTAATTCGTATTTTAATGTCTTTCCTAATGAGCCCTTTCAGTAATGAAATTCCCCCAAGAAAACACGTTCCTGGTTCACAGGCGTTTCTCAGGATTCTAGGGCAGGGAGGCTGATGGACAGAGCTGGAAGCTTTAGGCTCCCGTGTAGAAGAGTTTCAGTTGTAAACAAGTCCAAATTAAAAAAGCAACAACAAAAAACTAAACTAAAGTAAGGCTCTTTCATACCTTATTTTCTAAGTCCCTATCTTCTCAATCATTTTCCTTATTAAAAACAAGACTTTTTTTTTTTCTGGAGGGCCTTCTGGAAGTCCTTGCCTTGGGTGTAAGTAAACATGAGGGCTGCCAATGTGTGTCATCTTATGTGAGCGAGAGGGACAGATGGAGAGGAAGAGAAAAAGGGACACACACATGTACACTTCCCTGCATGTGTGTACACACAGTTAACCCAGCCAGTGACTCGATGGTCTTTCATCGTCCGTATTTTAAGTATTCTCAGCAGCATCTTTCCTGTAATAGATGATGAATACATCAATCACTCTTCATTAAGAGTAAAGCCAAAATGAATTTCATAATAAGAAAGAAGCTTTTAGAACTGCAAAGTGGCCGAGCAACCAGGCAGTAATCTGCAGCGTGGCAGAACCCTGTCCAAAGGGAGTTGGTTACTACCAATGGCCTTTAAGTGAGGGAGCAGTGTCATACAGGTCCGCTGGCAGCTGTCTGGAACCTGTCCAGGTGAAGGGACTCACCTTCCTGCTTCCAAGCCTGAGCAGAGAGAAGCTATACACACTCTTGAACCCTAACTTGAAGCCAGATACCCAAGGCAAGGAGGACCAACCCCAGCACATTTTTTTCCAGTTTCTTCCTCTGATAAGGTTGAGACAGTTGCTACGCTAGCCTGGCTGACAGGCTGCCTGTCGGCTGTCCTAGAAATGATGGAGAGGCAGAGCTTGACCCTACTTTGCGGAAACAAAGATCAAAGCCTCCCAGGCTATAATGGATGGTGAAAAACAGCCTTTGTTTACCAGTTTTGCCCTTTGATTTGTTAATAGCACCCCTCCCTGAAGGAACAAGCTTTCTCAGCAGGATGTGAGAGATGAAGATCCTGTAAGTTGTCAGAAAGGACCCTTTAGAATCATTGTTCATATGTGATGTGGTGTCTGTTCCCTAGGAGAAAAGCCAGAACAATATGACAGGGTCAATGAGTGAATCCCAGTTGGGCCTGCAGCCATGTGGCTGGTTTAAGGTTATGGTTTTCTGCCTGATAGCATTGGATAAGCAGGATAAAAAATTTTGATTTAAGAGACCATGTTTTGGTAACATGTCTGTAGGTCACCTGGAACACGGTCAGAGAAGAGCTGTAGTGTTTTGTCTTGTTTTCCTACAGGTAAGGCCTGCTTGCCTTCATGGTAGTCTATGCAAATCCAAATCTTTACAAGCCAAAGATAGTGGTAAATCCCTAGGGCTGTGGGCATCTTGGGTTTTTTATGAATGAGGCAAGTAAATAGACGTGTTGGACGCCTTTAACATCCCAGTTGTAACTCTGGTTGTCATCATGAGAAAGAACAATGTGTGGGTCGGGAAAAATCTCTTGACTCAAAGCCAGACTTGGCAATCTTGAGGGTAGCGGTTGTATATTCTGCATGTGACTCTACTAAAACTATTAAAACTAGAGAGAAGGCAACCTAGCCAAGGAAGACAAGTTACTAGAGCTCAATGTTGTGAAATAAGAGGAATCCGAGTTCTGGAGAAGACTCTTCAAATGCCCTGAGCAGGTTTTGTGAAGGCAACTTCGTGCTTGAGAAGTGAGACTCCATTATCCACAGAACAAATGAAGCTAGAACTTGGCATTGGAGCATATCGCTGAGCGAGGAAACCTCTGCTCAAGATGTGACTTACTACAGGGTGCCAGCAAGGAAGAGAAGCCTGCTTGTGACCCAGCCTGTGATTAGGAGTTTAGAATGCTTCACAGGTCTTGGCCCTCTCGACGGTGAGCTTTTGTGTCTCTGAGAATCTTTCTGGAAAGGAACTAAATGAAAGAAGGGAAGCAAAATCCCCATGCAATTTTTTCTCTAGTGTCAGAGCTGGCTTTTGTGCAGGGACAGAGAAAGCAAGCAAAGAGCAGGTGGCGGTGATTTTTTTTAATTGTTTGATTTCACAGTGAGGATTTAATGCTCTGGAAAGTTCACACACTTCTACTGAAGCTACCTTAAGCCAATTGCATCTGTCCTTGAGGAAGAAAATCAGGAGGGGGACTTTGTGAGCAGAAGCCAAGCCTGGCCTTGTAAGGCATGTGCTCTAACTCCTTATTCTCTGGACATTTTGGCATCTGTGAAAGCCAGAGCCTCAATGCAGAGTGGTAATTTCAGCAACTTTTCCAAACAGCATTCTGGGTGAGACAAGTCAGCTCCTTCCCATTTACTTATGAGTTAACTGGCATTTAAACTCAAGTCTTCAGGCCAGTGATTTATTTTAATAACATGTTAGCCCCATGGCAGGCCCATGACTTCATAGCTGCCGCAGTGGAGAAAGGGCACACCGCCCCGGTGGGTGTCTCAGTGCTGCATGTGGCTGGTTTACAAGGCCGTCCTCTGATCTGAGTCACTCTGGCCTCCTCCGCTTCTTCGAGCCCCATTGGGTGGCACCTAGCTTTTGGAGGGTCCCCCTGCTTAAAGGGACAGTTGAAGGATGTGGGTTGAACCCAACTAACTTGGAGGAAATTATTCTTAACCAAGAAATTGTTGCATACTGCAAATTATGAGGCAGTTTGTACACTGGCCAAAGTGGATCAGTTTCCATATGTTCGTTGTATGTTGCCTTTATTAAAACAAAAGACCACAGATGTTGGTTTCAAATTAGTCTTTATTGTTCTGCGTTCTGTGAAATATCATGTGCATTTTATAGGTCTCTTTATAACAGTGTTCATAATGATGGAATCAGCTGATGTTTCAAGGCAATCTTTAAGGTTATTTTTCTGTTTATGAGGTTGCTAGGGGCACCTAATTCATCAGTATGAGTAGAAGAAATGTTTAATGCAGTTGCCAGATTTCTGTGCGAGACAAATAGTTTTACATGTCCCAGAAGCAGAGTCCAATTGGCGAAGAAGTTGGCTGAGTTGAAAATTGACATCATTCTTGGCAACTAGTTTTTTTAAATTTGTACAATATTAAACATATACTATATCTTTTCTAGATATAATATTAGATCCAAAATGTAACTTTTAGTAATAAATCAGTATTTGCAAATGATCAAGTATGTGTACTTGGTCATAGCAATAGGTAGCCTTTCAAGTCAAAATAAACATTTTTTCGCTTAGTATTTTTAAAGCGCAAATATATGGAGCATGCATGCATGTTATAGAGCTCCGTGATACAGCAAATACCTGTGAACCCACCTCTCAGCCCCAGAACCAGATCACCACTTCTCTGACTGCCTGTGAATGTTCCATTTTACTACTGTGCCCTGGAGGCTACCACTCTCCTAGAATTGGTTCTGATCCTTCCTTAGCATTTATTTTTTATTTTATTTTTACAGAGAGGGAACGGGAGGGAAAAAGAGAGGGAGAGAAACATCAATGTGAGAGAGATATATCGATCAGTTGCCTTCCGTACATGCCCTGACCAGGGACTGAACCTGCAACCCAGGTGCTCTGATGGAAAATTGGACCGGTGACCTTCCAGTTTGCCGAATGATGCTGAATCAGCTGAGTCACATTGGCCAGGAGTTGCAGCATTTAAAAAATAGTTTTATCGCCCTGGCCAGTGTGCCTCAGTGGATTGAGCACCAGCCTGCTAAACAAAATGTCATCACCGGTTCGATTCCTAGTCAGGCACATGCCTGGGTTGCGGGCCAGGTCCCCAGTTGGGGACGTGAGAGAAGCAACCTGTTTCTCTTACACATCATGTTTCTCTCCTTCTCTTTCTCCTTTCTGCTCTCTCTAAAAATAAATTAAAAAATAGTTTTATCATTCATATATGAATTCTTTAAAAAAAATAAAAACAATATAGTGTTTAATTTTGCTTGTTTTTAAGCTTTGTGTGAAGTAGTATCTTGTTTGGAGTTAGCTTGCTTTTTCTACTCCACATTACAAATTTCTGACAAGAAAACTCACAAATTTTATTTTAAAGACAAGAAAGGCTACATGTTAACCGTTTTAAGCTGATATCATAGGTACCTGATATAAAAGAAATATAAAAAATACATTTTGAACCTTAATGTGAGATATGTCATTCTTTCTTATTAGAGTTAGAGATGCTTGCACTTTCCGTTCTTACTGTATTTTAATTAGTAAAAGACGATTAAAGCTTTTGAATTGTCTTATTTTGACATTTCTGCAATATGGTAATTAATCCCAGAGAAGATATATTTTCCATAATACACTTACACCTAATGAGCATGTAATAATTATCAAATTAAATACTCATTTTAAATATGTAATTGAAGTGTTATGAGTTGAAATCCAATTTTTATGGAATAAATTTATCAGGTAATGAAATTTCAGGTATCCGTCAGTTTTCAGGACTCTGCTAAACATAGGCCTAATTGTCTCCATGGAATCTTCCAATTATCCAGACAGATTTTGAAAAATTTTAGGGGTAGAAATAGAATATTTAATTACCTCATCAAAAATTAAGTGATATACCCCTGGATGAATGAATGGTTTTGGTTTAGGTTCTCCAGGTGTCTCACAAATATCAAGGCAATTTTTTGCCTTTCTCATTAGCCAGCAAAGAAAGCAATTTGATTGTCCACAAGCCTGGGAAGTATCAGTCAGCCCACGTCAACTGATCCTGGGCCAGTGGGGGTGGGGGAGAGAGGAGAGATGTCCCTTCCCCTCTGAGTACGTTTATTAACTAAGCTGCCTTTCTCAGCCGTGCTGCTGTTTGGAGGGGTAGCTGTGACTATCGTTTTGTGCACAGTGGTTTTCTGCTGAGTCACAGACTTACGTGTGATCTGCAAACATCCGGAAGCATCCAGGGCCTTCCCGCTAGGACTTGTCTCCTTAGGTGACATTTCAGCATCTTATAGGTGCATCTCATTCTTTTGTGTTATTAACGTTTTATTTTTTAACTTTCTCTTCTGAAATAATTTTTGACTTAGAGAAAAGTTGCAGAAATAGTACAGAGTGCCCATGTACCCTTTGTCCAGGCTTTCTCAACGTGGACATCTTCTGTAGCCATAGTAATTGCCAAAACCAGGATGGGAACGTGGGTGTGGTGCCCTTAGCCCAGCGGCAGACTTTGTTCAGATTTCCCCTTTTTCCCCACAAACGCACAGGTGTATGTGTCCTGGCATTCAACCCAGGATCTCACCTTGCATTCAGCTGCCCTGTCTCCTTAGTCACAGCCCACCTTTGAGAGTTCCTCAGTCTTGCATGATCTTGACATTTTTAAGTGTCAGTTATTTCATAGTGTGTTCCCCAGTTTGTGTTTGCCTGATGTTTTCTCATGATTATTGGGTCACACATGTTTTAGAAGAACGCCCCAGAGGGGGTGTGCCCTTTTCATTGTCTCCTGTAGGGGAAATGGGATGATGATAAACCTTATAACTGGTGATGTTAACCTTGATCGCTCGGTTAAGGTGACACCTGTCAGGTTTCTCCACTGTAAACTTCTATCTTTCCCTCAGGAGAATAATTTGAGACTAAGGTACACCTTGTTTGAAGAAAAATCTTTACAGAGAAATCTGAACTTGTGAAATAAATACTGATGTAACTTCTTACAGGATTTCATTTTAAATAGCCATCTCGGTTCTAGTACACTTAAAATATTCTATAACTCGTCTAATAAATGTTGACAGTTATACAACTTTTCGAGGCAATGACTACTACATGGTCACCTTTTAGGATAAAATATGGCTTCTCAAGTAGCCCATTCTTGAGAATATATTCTCATCCTCTATTCAGCTAGAAAAAGAAGAATTCCTCATACCTGGCAGGCCAGTCAAAGAAGAAACTAGAACTTACCTGTCACTCTTTGTCCTTTTCTAAAGGGATTTTATTTATTTATTGTCAGAAATAGTTAGGAAGTTAGGAAAAATATTTTTTTTGGTGGAAAATGTTTTAAGAGATGCTGTCCTGTAACATAGTTCATGAGAAAGTGGACAGGCTAATGAGGATGTCACCTGTGGGTCATGAATGCGATTACACTTTCTGGAAGACAAGTTGGCAGGTCGCACCAAGCCCTTTGAGGGTGTCCTTCAGCTCCACCTAGAAGACTCAGTCCTAAAAAAATAATTGCAGAGGTAGACAGAAATTTATGTGCAAGGGTATTCGCCGCCGTGCTGTTATAAAGGATTGGGGATGTAATTTGGGAAATTGGAAATAATGTAAATGCGCAACAATCAGAAAGTAGTAGAATGTTGTACAACGATTAAAATCATATTTTCCAACAACAAGTAATGTATGAGAAAATGCTCAGGCGATCACAATATGCTACACAGAAAAAAATAGAAATAATGCTGTCCCTAATCTCTCTCTCTTTCTCTCTGTCTCTTAGACACTCACGCACACACCATTGGTAGTAATACATCACAGAGGTATCTTTAGGTGTCAGAATCATATGTATTTTCTTCTTTATCTTTATTTGTTTTCCAACTCTAGGCTTCTTTAGTTACATGAGAAGGATATTTTTGAGAAATTAAAATTAGCGGTAATCCCTTTGGGGAGCTGGATACTTTGAAGCCTCTTTCCAGTTTCTCTTTCCAACCCAGTGAAGGTCACCACCTTCATGGCAACTGAAAGGCGTGCGTTCCCTGAGCTTATCCTAGATATTTATGTGTGTACATATGCACACCCACATTCAGAGAGAGTCACGATGCAGTATTTGGTAAATAAAATCAACACAAATTTTTAAATTAGATCCATATTTTGAGAAAAAAATTAACATTTAGATTTTCTGTGGCTGACTTTCTAAGAATAAATAGAACATCTATGGGATCTACGGACTGTGGCACAAGATAGGATGAGAGAAGGGTGACCCTACCAGGGGATTCAGTTGTTCAGAAAGAAAAAAGGTAGGAGGAGACATTTTTTTCTATTAATCTTTTCAAAGTTGGTCTTTAAAATCGAATTTATTAAAAAAATACCTCATTCAGTCCCATCAAATTGCAGAAAGCCAAATATCTAGCTTTCATTTTTAATCAAACAGGCTAAATACTCATGTTTATGTGACTGAATGAAACTTTTGTATGCAGTGTCCCACTCCATCTGCATGAATAGCAGCATTGTGGCAGGGTGAGGTCACTGCAGAAGGGAAAGTGAGGTAAGAACACAGCTGAATCTACAGGCTTCTCGGCTGCAGGGTGCACCAGCTCTTTCTTAAAGCCACAGAGCGGCCATTCTCGCACCAAGGGCCCTCGGTTTGCTTGCAGGGGCCGTGGCACCAGCACCGCTTGCCTGTGTGTAGTGATGCACTGTGTGTCTTGAATAATTCAAGTGTTCCAGGAGGGAGCCAGAGGTGTAAGGAGGAGCCTGTGGCCAGATACGTGGTAGTGTATAGTTTCTGCTCCTTTGAGCATCCACCTTGGTCCCCTGCTCTCAGCAGGAAAGATGGTACTTCTATTTCCTTGCTGTTCGGTCACCAGACCAGGTGGGAGCTCTGCTATAGTTACATGATCCCACTGTGGGATGCCTCCCTCCCAGGCAGCACAGGCCGACATCCCTGAGCTAAGTCACCAGGAGACTGGATGAAAATACATGTCAGTTCATATTCTGCCCACAGCTCCTACCACCTTAGAGGAATACGCTGGTTGCCAAGAGCGGGCTGGCAAGTAGTCCCTTGACAACACCATCTTTATTAGAGCTGTGGGAACTTGAAAAAAAACCCACTCCTTTTTATTTTCCCAACAAGCTCTCCAAGCTTTTTACCTCCTGCTTTACAATGGGGAGCGATCCCTCACTTTCCACTTGGCCTCAGGCAGCATCCAATTTAAATAATAAGATATTTGAAAGATACAAATGCCATGCCTTTGCTTATATCTGCCTCATTAGGTACCATGATACCAGAATAACAACAACTTTTAAAAGCTCTCCAGGAAAACTGCCTTACCTGAGGTCTGAGCTTATAAATGCCCATCACTTAAAAAGGCAGCTCCCCGCCCTGGACCTAAACTGTAGGAATAGGTTAAGATTGATTCTGTCAAATGGCCATGTCCTGTAGATTGCATTTCAGGAACCAGTTCTGGGGAGCTTACGGTTGGCTGGATTATGCATTGGGGCGGGTGTTACACAAGCCATGCCCTGGAGCAGGAAGTTTAATAATGCAAAATAGCTAATGACCAGCGTGCCACATGCATGCTGTAAAGAGGAAGTGCTATGGAAAATCAGGAAAGGAAAACGTGCTTCTGGACTTGGTGGACTTGAAGAGAAGACCTGGTAAAGGAAGCAGAAAATGAACAGGTCAGTGAAGAAGAAAAAGCCTTTGGCGCCTTCAGTTGAGGAAAACGGTAGGAAGACAGAGTTGATGATGCCCTGTTTATAACAGCTGTTCAAGATACTAACTCTTGGGTAGATGAATCAAGTGCCAGGTGACCAGCTCTGTGTACAGGGGTCACAACTGACCTGCGAGCTGAGACCGATTGTGTGGGAGACACAAGGTCCAGTTGGCAGGGCATGCTGGTGTTAGCCAGACCCTGGAGGTGCTGGAGTGCCAGCCGGAGGATGCGGTCATTATCTCTGAGGCAATAATGAGTCACTGAGGATCATGGGTGGGGAGGGACACAATAAAGTCAGTTTTGGGGGGAGATGAATCTGGCAGTGATGTGCAAGAAGCAGATATCGGCTAATAACAAGAAAAAATCCCCAGTAAATTAGGACTGTTCCAAGCAGCACTTTGGGCAGTGTTGCACGAGGATTAAACGCTGAACTCCGCTCAGTTCTGCTGGAGGCTGCGGAGCGCTGATCCTAACAGCTGCTCCCTGCAAAAAGAATGAAATAAACACTGCCAGCCGAAGACCCAGCTGGCACTCAGGTGGCCTCTCAGTTCCGTCAGTCTCAAAGGCCAACGTGTAGTTCTGAAGTGCTCCAGAGGTCTGCGAGTCCACTAATACCTTCGTTCATTCAGCAAATGTTCGTTCAAACCTGCTGGGCCCTGGGCACCATGACAGGCCCTGGGGGCATAAAAAACATAAAACACATTCTGTCTTCTGAAAGAGCCTATATCTAATTGCTATAGATATTTTGTGTAGAACACAGGCGGGGGCAGAAGCCTGGAATTTATAGCATATACAGCACCATGTATGCAAACCCTCCCTCTTTGAGCGATGTACCTACCTGCTGGTGAGCGTGCACTGGCCTTGCAGAGGGTCAGTCACTCTGTGACCCCACGTATAAGACAGAAGTGTGCTGGAAGACAAGTCACAGTCACAGGAAGGGCCCGCAGCTCAGCTCCTTCCCTCCGTTCGTGAATGTAAATTGTGCCTCAGTAGCCCTTGTATTTCAGTGGGATGGAAATCTGCTTATTTTGCACTTAGGAAGGATTCTTTTCCAGAAGTTTTCACTGAGAACCCAAAACTTCCCTAACCAGCACGACTACCACTGGTATTCTCCAGAATGGCTTTACCTCAAGCACTACAGTGAGTATTAGCATTAGCCACGCGCCGTGGCTAATGTTCAGACCCATTAGTTGTGAGCTGACAGCAGTTTTCAGAGAGAGAGAGAGAGAGAGAGTGTGGTGGGGAGGTCAATTGACTACCCTTGCACCTTGTTTGAGTTGCTGGTTATGAGGATTCAATACATAGTTTCATCGATAATTAGTTCAGGCACTTAGCTTTCTAGGACTGTATAATCAACCATTAAGAAATAAACTCTGATAATCTGCAATATGTTGTTTACAGGCACCAAGTTAAACACGGTTAATACCCATCACATCACATTATTGCCAGTTATCAGTTAGCCATTCTAATTTTTTTAGCATACTGTTGTATAGTATTTTTTAAGCCAGGCGTTGTTTAAACACCTTATAAATATTAGGACACTAAATTGTTCTAACAATCGTATGAGATATTTGGTAATACCATCCTTATTTTACAGAGGAGGAAACAGACACAGAAAGGTTAAATAGCTTATACCAAGGCTCACAGTTAGTAAGCAGCAGAACTGACATTAAACCCAGGAGTCTCACTGTAGAGTTCATGCCTTTACCTACTGTGATGTCACCATCACGATAGGCAGCAACATGGCGGAGGGAATATAGAAAGTAATCGTCTGAGTAGTGGTAGTAAGCGGTGGTGGTAGTACTAGTAGAGTAGTTCTGTGGTAGCAGGATTGTGATCGTAGAATAACAACAGCGGCAGCAGTAGTAATAGTAGCAGTGGTGGCAGCATTGCTGCAGGGTCGCAGTGCTGCAGTGACAGAAGGGGCAGTGGCAGTAATGCCAGTAGCTATTGCAGTGATGGTGATGGCAGTGTTACAGTATGGTTGTAGTTGTAGTAGTTGCAGCGGCAGCAATAGTGACAGTAGTCGAAGTGGTGGTGGGGTAGTACAGTGTAGTATCATAGTATTAGTGGTAGTGGCAGCAATGGTTGTAGCTGCAGCAATGATGGTGGTATAGTGAAGTATTGTGTACTATTAGTGGTAGTTGTAGTAGTAGTGATGCTGGGGGTGGTGAGTAAAGTGTTGTAGTATTGGTGGTAGTAGTAGCAGTGGTAGTTGTAGTGATGGTGGTGTGTAGTGTAGTATTGTATTATCAGCAGTAGTAGCAGTGGTAGTTGTAGTGGTGGTGGTGGTGGTGTGTAGTGTAGTGTTGTATTATCAGCAGTAGTAGCAGTGGTAGTTGTGGTGGTGGTGGTGTGGTAGTGTAGTGTTGTATTATCAGTGGTAGTAGCAGTGGTAGTTGTGGTGGTGGTGGTATGTAGTGTAGTGTTGTATTATCAGTGGTAGTAGCAGTGGTAGTTGTGGTAGTGGTGGTGTGTAGTGTAGTGTTGTGTTGTATTATCAGCAGTAGTAGCAGTGGTAGTTGTAGTGGTGGTGGTGTGTAGTGTAGTGTTATATTATCAGCAGTAGTAGCAGTGGTAGTTGTAGTGGTGGTGGTGGTGGTGTGTAGTGTAGTGTTGTATTATCAGCAGTAGTAGCAGTGGTAGTTGTAATGGTGGTGGTGTGTAGTGTAGTGTTATATTATCAGTGGTAGTAGCAGCGGTAGTGGCTGTCATTGTCTCTGTCATCCTTTCCGAGGTGCGGTATTGAGGCTTAGGAAGGCCTAATGCCGACTAAGTGTCAGGCCAGGATTTGTGCCCACATGTACCTGAGCACTGTGCTGTCCCTTGGGATAAGCACACAGGGACACAGCTATGTCCGTAGCCAGTAGAAATCGCTGTGGAGATGCACCCATGCCAGCTGTAGCTCGGGCACTGGTTTGACAGCGCTGCCTTCACTTAGGCGGTGCTTGGACGGTTTTGTCTTGGTCGATGTCCTTGGTGGAATCTGGCGTGTTCAAGCGAAGTTTGATGGGGTGTAGCTGGGAAGTGTGGGGGCTGGTGTGTGAAGAGAAGAGGAAAGCCAGTCAATTAGTTGTGACTGAACTAACTTGTCAGTTCAGGGAGGCAGACAACCCAGTAGCCTCATGTAGACAGCGCTGGGTCTGAGCCACCCGTCTGTGGGTCACCGCGTCAGGCCCTATGAAATCCCCACCCCCCGGCCTGGCCACTTAGAGCAGTAAAGACTGATTAAACATGTTTATATGTAATTTGAAAATGGTTCTTTCAGGAAACGTGTGGTTCTTTAAAGTCATTTTAAAACCTGAGATTTTACTTTAGTTTATTTATATTCTAGCCAAAAAGAGCCCGAGGTTGAGCACAAAGTCCCATGATATATGGCGTCCTCCAGGAGAATTGTCAGAACTGTTTTATATAGTTTTACTCTATCAATATAGCCTTTCACAGTTCCTAATTAGTTCTGTTCGCTGACTTACAGAGAAGTATTTAAAGCGAGACGTCAGTAGTTCCGCCAAGCATTACTGCAAAGCACACACTGTCAGGAGTCCCACGGAAGAGCAGATGGCTCCATCCTGACACCCCAGTTTCTGCCGAGGGTGATAACTGTTTTTCTTGTAGAAAAGACTTCTGTAGAAACTTCTGGAGATTATCCAGACTGTGGATATGTGTGTTTGTGTGTATGTGTACACGCTCCGGCATTCACACATATTTTTTCTTAAATAAAGCAAGATTTGCAACAAATAAAGATTCATCAAGCTTTTGGAATACCTACCCAGTGTACTTCTCTTAATGCACACGCCACGGAGATTGTATTGGAGACCCGACTGAGTTTGGGCTAAGGTCCTGTATATCTTGCCAAGAAGAAAGGAAATCGCTCCAAAATAAAGAGAAGAAGCAATAAAATATAAATTTACCCAATTTTGACATTTGCTTTTGCCAGATATGCAAAATCTGACTTCGGTTATTTATACTTTCATGGGATTTCTCCGAATAATGTATTTGAAGAGTGCTGTCTCAGAATTTGAATAGCCAGAGCAGATGCGTAGTGCGCTTTTGTGGTTTTTACAGTAGATATGTGCCGTCTAGCAGAAATTGCAGAGGCACAATTAGACCTTTACAGTGTACACATTCATGCAGATCAAACTGCGTTCCTTACATGAGGGCTTTTGTGTTCTTCCTTTCCTGCTGAGTTCACCAAGTGGAGCACCGGCTGCCAGCATTTCTAGCTACGTAAGTTTGCTGTGAACCCATTCCCAATCATTGGCGCTCAGGCCAGGTTGGAGGGTCACTTGCCTTTGGATAGACAATGCAAAACAGGAGGGTCCCATGGCATCACCCCAGCTTGTGTGGGCTGCTGCAGCCCTGGCAGTGGGAACCATTTGGAGTGTAGATACCACGCCACTTCTCAGAACGCATGACATGCTCAGGTTTATGTTTGTCTGTGGTATGCCACGGTTGTTTATTATGTGGAAGAAAGAGAAAGCTTGCCAATCCACATCCCTAATGCAAGTTTGACTAATGACATCAGCAGTAAACTAGAATTTAGCGTCTAACCACATACAAATAGGTCTCAGGCTGCTGGTTATGCCATGATGTCAACCCCGATGCCTGCCCCCCTCCATTAGCTGATGGGCTTTTCAGCATAGATGCCAGATGCCAAGAGAAAGAATTTGGTTTTGTTTTCCTAATGCACAAAAAATGTTTTGAACAATAGGCATACGTCTCTGTCAACAGTTTTCTGGCTTTTTGATTTCCCAACTCTGTTAATTACGCCTTCTGAGTCTGTATTTCCAGGTCTTTATTAGAACACAACATTACCTACAGGAGAGTTGATTTTTAAATCAGATTGGGTTCACACACACACCTCTCTCTCCTCTCCCTGGAGACTCCGTTGGCATCTACATGTGGCAGCAAAACCAGACCAACCAAATTATTTTGCACTTCTGCAGCATTACTGCAGGTTAAGGCAGTAGCCCAACCGGTGCAGAGAGATGTTTACAAGGGCCTACTAATGATACCACCTTGAAGATCCGAGGGAATGATTCAGACCTGCCAGAGGTTTTGCTTCAGCCAATGCTGCCTCTGCATGTTTGTGCTCATCTGATGGGCAGTCTTGCCATAACTCATGTAGGGCATATATTATCATTTGTGGCTGTCTCTTTGTGAATCAGCATTTACCTCGTCGGTTGACTGTTTTGCCATGTGCGACCAAACTATTTATTAAAAAGCATTTCACTCCAAGATAGAACATTGACTTATGAGTATGTGCCCCTCGAGGACAGATCCATGTTTAGAGACAATAAGACGTGACAAAAGGATAGATGATTTTGTAAAAAAGAAGAAAGAAAGAAAACCTACATATGACTGGCTTTCGTGCTGATGCCTCGGTGAGCCTACACGGCTATTGTCTTGGCACATAAACAAATACAAATGAAATCGGTGCTGAATATATAAGAGGGAAATTTAATTAGGTGTAATAATAGTGCTCTTCATTTTCAAAGCACTTTACAAATGCTAACTAATTAATCTTCCCTAATATTTCCAAGTGGCTGGAACATATACTCTCCTGGTGCTTGGCCTAGCACACCCGGGTGCTCGCCTCACAGAAAGACCCTTAGAGACTCTGTACACATCCTCCTGCTTCCCATACAGAAAACCAAGCAGGTATGTCGTGTCGGTGACTGTGACACAGGACAGAACAGTGTGAGATTGACAGGGTTAGAAAGAGAGACAAAAGAAATGGATCCTAATATCCGGACATTTGAAATACATTGGTGTATCTGTGATGATCTCAAGTTCAAGAGGAGAAAAAAAATAAGATGAAAGGAAATGTGTTTTCACATACAGTTGTCTACTTAGGTTTGAAGAGTGTCCCTCCGAGCCGGGCAGAGCTTGGGTGAGACTATAGAGGCTGTTCCACGTTTGCTGTTGACCAGTGGTGAGCCCTCGGGCAAGTTCTTGACTGCTCTGAACTCCAGCTACCTCACCTATGCAATGGGGAGTGTCAGGCAAGGTCTCCAAGGCCCCTTTTGTTCTCAGATGCATGGGTCTCTGCTGAAGGCAAATGGGCAGTCTCCATTCTTCAGAAGGGTCTCACAGAATGTTTTTTGTTTTGGGGGTTTTTTTTGAGTGAGTACCTCTTTAGCTGCTGCTTGGGGACGTGGTATAAATCTCCACACCGTACATTTATTTTATTTAATTAAATTGAAACTCAAACCGTAATTAAAGATCTCTCTCTCATGGTACCATACCGATATCACAAGTGTAAATAAGTAGGGGCTTTTCAACTGGAGAAAATCTTATAGTTAACATTTTGTGTGTCTGGGATTGAGTGCCTATTTTTTTCCCCACGTATCGTCCCGTTAAACAGGTGTGAGGGATGTCTGTGTGTGTATCATTTGTCTTATGGAAGTATTTGTGTGTGGAATTAAAGTGATCACTCAGGAAAATAAGCCAATTATATATGCCAAGACTTGTGACAGTTACAGTGATTCTTTCTTTAAATCATTGTTTAAGATAGTGTGATTGTGGTTGATTTTGGAAGCAGAATCATTTTTAGAAATGAACTTGTGACAGAAAGATAAAATAGTGTGAACCCTGTGAGTCTAAACTATAAGATAACCGGTTCAGGACAGAACTGCCCTTTCTCAAACTTCTCGAGGAAGAAAGTTTATAGTGAGGAGAAAGGTAAACCTACCAGCCAAGCCATTTAAATTAAAGCTTTGGAGATTTCCCAGATGTCCGTGCGGCATCGCAGTCTTGTAATACACACTTACTGTTATCTTTAAACTTGGGTGCCGCATTCGGTGTAAACTATTATTTTGATTGTCAGTGGGGATCAGTTAACTTAAACATCTCACATTTCATAGGAAACCCTAAGATAAAACGATTATTTTCCAAAATCAAATTTTCTATGAATAGAATTTTACAGATTTAGATGTCAAAATGATGCACTCAAATGATCAGGTCACATAGATTAAATTAACTTTTCATTTTAAAAGAATTCTCTGTACCTTGTGTTTGGCAGTTTGAATTTTCTGGCCAACGTTTGTTCACTATTTTTCATTAGGATCGATGTTGAAAACGACTTGAAATGGCATATGCAGCCTCAGATGCAAATATCCTGCTGAAACACAGCTCACGCTGCAGAACGGTGCCTCCGAACTGTTTGTGCTTCTGCACCACTGCGCACTCAGAACTGACCGTCTTCTGTGCCTTGAACCCTCCCTCCCAATCAACACAAAAGAAAGGAAACGAGAACCCTGGTAGCCCTAAGCAGGCCCTTCTTTCCTTAAGCGAAGTAGTGGTTCTGTCCTGAACTTAAACCCACCCACTTTCTTTTCTCCTCGAGACGCTCAGCTGACCTCTAGACAGTCTGAAACTGAGATAGCACATTTTTGTCCATTCATTTATTTTTTCCTACGGCTTTCGAGCTTCAATTTGTGTCGGAGCTGAGAGATGGAATGAGTCCGTTAGAGATTCTTGGCTGTAATGGCTAATTGGTATAAATACAGAGTCCCAGGGGACCTTACTTATAAAATGGTTCACCATAAATGTGGGGCTTGTTTGTCGCTGTCACAGTTGCCCTGGGGCAGAAACAGTTTGTCAGGAGCTTTAAACAAAGTGGGAATTGTAACAGGAAGGGGCCCGCTTCGCTTGTGTGTCCTCCTCAGCCCTAGCGCTTCTTGAGGGTGATCACATCAGAAATTCTCTTTTTTGTCCTGTGAGCTTTTCCTGGTGATCAGTTCTGCTCTTTCATATAAAAACGTGAATGCCCTGGCCGTGTGGCTTCGTTGGTGGAGTGCAATCCCATATGCCAAAAGGTTGCAGGTTTGATTCCCGGTAGGGCACATGCCTATGTTGCAGGTTCAGTCCCTAGTCCCGGTGTGTATAGGAGGCAACTGATTGATGTTTCACTCTCACATCGATGTCTCTCTGTCTCTGTCGCTCTCCTCCTCCTCTCTCTCTCTCTTTCTCTGAAGTCAATAAACATATCCTTGGGTGAGGATTAAAAAAGAAAATTCAAAATCCCAAAAACGTGCTCGCTCTCACAAACCATGAAAATCCTTTACATGGATCCGGGCATCCTTAGTATTTAATTGACAGAAATTCAAGTCCCAGGGTGTGCGTGCATTATACAAACAAACCTATCCCTGTGGGGAGTGCAAGAAGAGCTATTTCAAAGGGAGTCCCTTTTCTTTCTACAAGTTGCTTTTCAAGGCAGGCCACTATTTCTTAGGAGCTTGGGATGAGGAGAAAACTTTAGTCTTTAGGAATATGAAAATCTTGGGCTTGTTGATTTAATATTGTCAACGAACCTGTGACATTTCCTATTATACACCATCTGTCCCCAACCTCCATTACCCTCACGCTTGGACCTTCCAAAGCTGGTCCCACTAGAAGGCGCCGCCTGTGCCCTGTGCCCTGTGCCAGCCACCTTACGGCACAGACCGGGTAATAAGAGGGGCCCTCAAATATATTTTCAGTGGATTCGCACTATTACTAAAATTATTCTGCTCTTATTCGGGGCTTTGGTGATTGATAACAGACGTTTTTATTAGAAATGTTTCCTGAATTATTTTCTTATACATAAGAGCATGATATAATTACTTTATGTGGTGAGGGTAGTATAGAGATACAATTCATGGAGCTCAGGAAGTTTCCTTCAGTGCCCACTCAATGGATATAAAAATTATTTCTCTAATGACCTACGTTCACCCCTAAGTTTGCCAACATTTTCTTGTGTCATTCATTATGTCATAAAAAAATTTCAACCAAACTATAAATAAGATTATGTTCGCATTATAACAAATTATGCAATGTTACTCACAACCCAGCGCTGAAATGCAGGGAAGGTCTTGAGGTTCTTTTAAGAAAACTGACCTAGAAATTTATGCTTCTCGTCGACCATTAGCCAGTTGGGTTTTGTATGGCAAACACAACACTTTGCCAAGCTGTAAAATTCATGATGTTTAAGAGAAAGATCAAAACTAAAATGAGAGGGTTTATATGTGTAAATATTAGCTTAGTGCAAATATTCCTGTTGGATGATCTTTGACCATTTGATTCCGGTGGGTTAAAAGAAAGTCTGGGCTCTAATTTATTTGTTTTCTATTTTCAGAGTGTGCTTTTCCACTTTTTAAAACTCTTCGCCAAATTGCCAATTTGTAAAGCTGCTATCGTCCTGAGAAATAAATGTTTTTCTCGATGGATGGACTATTAGATTTTTAAACTTAGGTTCATTTTACATGTTTTAAGAAGTAACTGAGGATTTCTCTCATTTTTTTCCCCTAATGTCTAGATGCAAGTGTTGATAGTACTTTTTGTTTCTATTTCTGCCAATAATTTATTTCTGAAGACAATGAGATTTAGAAGGGCCGTTTACACTCTGTTGATGTCACATAAATCATCTTTAGTCACTTCAGTGTCTTATCTGACCAAACACAATTTTGCCTTCACATGATCTTTCATAGATGTGTCTATTATGAAGTTTATTGTCAATTCTCTGTTTATTATGGACATGAAATATCAAAAATAATGGTCATCAAAATGGTGACAAAGATGAACTGGCTATGTCACTGTTATTTATGTGAGTGATGTTTTCATTATTTTGAATTATAAAATATTTGAAAGCATCCCAAAACAGACTTTCTTACAAATTAGCCTTTTGGGTGTGCCATCCATGGGAGTCACGTGTGGCAGGATAGAGACTAAAGAGCAGAGACAGTCATGGATACAGTGACATGGCCCACCTGGCCTGATTTTCTTGAATGCAATCTGTGTTTTTTATTAAAGATCAGTAACAGAAGAGTGTATTTTTGAGATGTTTTATTCTTGCACAAATCCAGCACTTCAAAAGTGAGAATATTTATTCAAGATTCTTTACCAAGACTTCTTTGAAAGCAACATAAATGAATTTCAGGTGTGCAGTTAAATACTTAGCTGTTGTTCCTTCCGTTGGTATTCGTCTCTCAGGGAGAGCAAATGCCACAAAATCACATTTTCCCTATCTGAATCTTTGTGTAGACATGTATATTTATCTCTCCCGTGGAACCATGACATAAGTAGTCAGGGAAGGAAAAATAAAGGGGAAACAAAAACAAAAGCGACTGAAGAAGAGGGGCAGCATGAGCAATGAAGAGAGAGGAAAATATTGGTTGAGGCATGAATGGCTTAAGAAGGGAACTCTTCTTTGCCTATTGGTCTTACAGAAGTAAGTCTATTTCTCATAAATTGCGCTAGATCTCAAACCCAGCAGTATTTAAGGTGGGTGCACAGTAAGGTCCCCGTAGAGAGTAAATGGGGTAACAATAGAGCATGTTTCCCAACCTGGCCGCCACCCTGCTTCAGGCCGTCTCTCTGCCCCGTGTGCAGATTGCCAAAGCCAGTGCCTGTGTGTGCAGGTCCGTTTGGGAATAACCTGCGAGGCTGCACTGAGTCTAATCTCAGAAGTTTTCTTTAGGTGCTACAGCAGGAAAAAGCAAGGGTTTGAAATCAGACTAGTGTGAGTTTAACACCTTGGATGAAAGAGCTAGACTTGGAGCTACGGCATTCCAGAGTGTAAATGGGAAGTTCTAACATACCAAATAAAAAAATCAACGAGATATTTGTATGTTCATTAGCGTAGGCCTAGTGCATAATAAGAACTCATTAAATATTTTTATTAGCTTAGCAAGTGTGCTCTATTTCTTTATGTTATAAACCATCTCTTTAAAGTTACTTCAAAATCATTTAACTAAATAAATGAGAAATTAAACAGTCTAATGAAAAGAAGAAAAACTGATGCTTCACATTCAGGATTTTAAAAAATTTTCCCACTTGGTTCTCAGTAAGGGACTTAAACAAACCTCTTGGAACCGGTTTAATTGTTGTCCAGCGTCCTCCCTAAATTTTAGGAGCAGTTGAATCTGTCAGACTGCGGGTAACATTTGAGAAAGTAGGAGGGGGAATGTCCAGGTTTGAGCCATAAGATTGAAGACTGTCCCTCACACTGTGGCTGTTTGTGGAGCTGGAGACCTGGAAGGGGCTCTCAGGGGTACCTGAGCCTTAAGTCATAGCAGGGAGGACCCTCCATGCCTGCAGGTCTCCTTACCTACTAGTCTCCACCAGAAAGTGGAGGGACAACCAGGCCTCTTCACCAATGAAAGGTTTCATTTACAAGATAACTCTTGGGGACAGGACATAACACTTTGAAACTCTGTAAAGTATGAAGGTATAAGCCATTTGTGTGCCAATTTAAGCACAGAGCCTGAACATTCTTTCTGTACTGATGTCCAGTTCTGCTTCTTTTGTTTGTGTATCTGTTGTAACAAAGAGTAATACACAGTTGGGTTCAAACTACATGCTAGGAGAAAAATTCTGGAAGGACAACTGCTCAGGACCCTAGGTTTTGTCTTCATTTCATGACTTAATTTTTATAAAATTAAAATGACTGTTTAAGATTTATGTACCCAAGTAACTTAGCATGTTTTTAAATTCTTCTTGCTCTCATTTATAAAAACTTAGTTTCGTTGTATTATGTGAACCAGTTTTAGCTATAAGCAGTATGTCATTGACAAGTCAGAGAGCATGAGAGAGAGAGAGAGAGAGAGAGAGAGAGAGAGAGAGAGAGGGAGAGAGAGAGAGGGAGGGAGAGGGAGAGAGAGAATGGAAATTCTGAGATGTGTCAGCCAGGCTCTCTCTGGTTGCTGTATTCATAACATTGTGATCTTTGTTTGAGCTTTGCTCTATCCTTTCAGGAATCTTCTTATTAGTAAATATCTTTAAAAACCTGGTCTCATTTTGAACTTGGCAGTGGTTCTGATTAGAGATGTTGGAAAATAACCATTTAGTCCAGTATGGCCCTAAAGACTCAGCGTTTCCCAGAGGAATTGGGACACACACGGTACAGGTTGATGAGTGTTTCTGACCTTTAACCCCAGGGTGGGGGGATGAGAGGCGCCCTGTAAATTGGTAAACACCCTTTCTACCACCATCTGTGGCTTTCTCCATGTAAAAGAAAGTTACTTTCAAAATTATGAAGCTGTAAAGTATCTGTATTCACCCAGTACTGCTTGAAAGCTCCCAACTAGGGGACAGAAGGAGCCCATGTTGCTTAAGACTCTTGAACCTAAAGGAGCTCCCTAAACATCAGTCCCTTTATGACCCACCTAAAATTTAATCCCTGCTTAAGGGATTTTGCATCCATTCAGGTAGCCTATAAAACATTAAAGTTTAACCTCATTGTAAAAAAAAATTAAAATTTGAAGAAACTTCCTTTAGAAAAACAATCCAAGTATCCTTAAAGCATTTGAGAGTTGGCCAATTGAAAGAGATTCTCATAAGGATTAAAAAAATGTTATTATTTATACAATTTTGAGATTTTGTACACATTAGATTTATTTGGTAAAAATGCAGAACTAAATTTGAGTTGGATCCATTGTGTGGAAGAGTGGAGGGTGGGGAGGAAGAGTTTGAGGGGTATGTTCTAGAATTGGGGTGTGTGTGAAGTGCCCCTGTAGGAGAAGAGGCACACTTCTTCCCTGTCCTCAGAAGGGAAAGAGGGAAAGTTAGTAAAGAAAAAGACTCTTGAGGGAAGAAAGAGGGTGTGGAGATGGAAAAGTTTCAAGAAGGTGACTGGTGGAGATCGGAAGCACTTAACATCCCCTGCTTTAGTCTCTCCCTTCCTGGGGGGACTTCTCCGTCCCCAGAATGGATAAAGAATCCAAACACCACATCGCATGAAGTAGGAGTAAAGGCATCCCAGCATCTAGTCTGCAATGTAGCAATTACCCTTGGTATTTGAGAATGTGCAGTGTGGGAAAGGACTTGCAGAAAGATAGCTTTTACCTCAGGGCGAAATAGCCTGCTGTGTAGTCAGCGAGCATTTCCGGAGCATTTCCGGATCAGCGGGTAAAATGAAAACCTTCCGAGGGTTACTTTGTGTGTGTTTAGGGGAGAGGGGTTTCTTCATAAAATCTCTAGTTTCAGTTCTTTTATGAATAAGTTAAGGTTTTTAAGCAGTCACTTTTGGACTAGTGTCAACAGAATCCTACAAACACTGACATTTGGTCAGAAGCACCAATCTGGTCCCACCATTTATGACATCACATAGAGAAATCCCTCCCACCCAAGTGAGTTAACCACGTTGGCCTCCTTCCCAGGAGGAGACAGTTTCAACCAGTTGATAAGATCTGAGCTGAGCAGCTTTCGCTGAGGATAATCTTCGGTCTGTCTCATCCCTCTCCTCCTCAGGCAAAGCAAGACCTTTCTTATTCTTCCAGACCATTCGGAAGACCCTGTCTTATAAATAAGTAAGTGTTCACCTCTACCCATAAATGCTTGGTTGTAAATTCAGCCCTCTGGTACTCTAGAAAACAAAACAAACACATCTATCTTTGTCCTCCATAATGAAGGATTAACATGCAAAAAGTTGGGGAAGTAGTAAAAAAAGACATTTATCTTCTTTTTTTTTCCATTTTCTTTTACTGAAACTCAGTCAGATGGATTAGCCTTGTTTTGACCAAGCCGGCAGCTGTGATCTCACTGTGTGGGCCCCTGGCTAGCTTATGACCCTCCCGTGCATGTAAAGGACATGTCCTAGAACCTCAGTGCTCATGTCCTGTTGCAGCTGTGAAGTCATTAACTTCATAGGGTACAATTGTACACTCAAATGCATGCACTTAGGCTTCGGAGTCGACTCCTTGTGAAGGAGGACTTGGGAAGGTTCCTTGGGTACCCAACTGAAAGGTAATTTCTTGGACGCCATGGAGACGATTGGAGTATGACTGTAGCCAAAATGAAGAGATCCATTGTTTGGTTCAATAGGACAATCTAGGAAGCTAGAAATAGGGATCGGATTTAAAATGCGAATAGGATCACTGGAACATTCTTCCAGCTTTAAAATCCAGCATTTTCATTACCACAAAAGAGGGGATTCTTGCCAGCACTGGAATGAAGCTGTCATTGAGAAGAGGGCCCTGGTTCTGTGCAGCTGCGCCTGGAGCAAGCTATGGCTGGCCTGCGACAGACACGGAACCCGAGCTCAGACCAGAGCAGGGCCCCACAACAGCTTCTTCCAATGGCCTTTTTCTTGCATCAGATGGAAAATTAAGTATGGGAGGTGAAAGCTGGCAAACAGTGAACTGTGAGGAAGGGCAGTGGGTGAAGAGAAGGGGAGAGGAATAAACACAATAAGGCTTCAGCTGCAACTTGGTTGGTTATCTTGTTATAAGAGCGGAACTGTGGCTACTTCGAGGCACAAGCCCACACCAGGCTTTCTTCGCCTAGGGCATCTGTGGAAACCCTTTGCCTGGTGTACTGGAGCATGCCCTTCTAGTCGCTAGTAAAATTACTCCCCACCACCAAAGCTGGGAGTAGGAAGGAGAAACAACAAAGAGCAGAGCATGTACCTGTCCTCTTGTAGTCCTGCCCAGGAACATCTTCATTCGTCAACCTTCCTGAATAAAATATAAGAAGGAACTGGGAGTGAGGTATTTTGTTGGGTATCTTAGACCTTTCATTATGATCTTTTTTTCTCATTCATAAGTCTACTTACTGTTTTGGGTTTATGACCAAAAAAATAACTAAGAAAAAGGAGAGAAAGCCCAATTCTGGTGACGACACTCACATCAATGATGATGCTCTGAGTTGATAATCTACTGGTGGTTTTTTGCCAGTGGCCAAAATGGAGGCAGGCTCTAAACTGTGAGTTGCAATATCAGCAATACTTTCTTCTTTCTCCCACTGACTGGCATGTTTCCTCTCACATTAGAATAAAAAAGCATTGTGCATACTTGACATCCCCGTGACTCTTCTGTAAGTACCAATTTGACCTTCTTAGTCCCTTCACCTTTTTCACCCAGGCTCCCAACCCCCCTCCCATTTGGCAACCATCAAAATGTTCTCTGTATCTATGAGTCTGTTTCTGTTCTGCTTCTTGGTTTATTTTGTTGTTTTTTTTTTATATTCAATTGTTGATAAATATTTATGTATTACCATTTTATTGTTCATATTGTTTATCTTTTTTCCCTTCCTTCTTAAAGAAGACCCGTAACATTTAATAGTGGCTTGGTGGTGATGAGCTCCTTTAGCTTTTTCTCGTCTGGGAAGCTCTTTATATGACCTTTAATTCTAAATGGTAGTTTTGCTGGATGATATTGTAATAACTATGTATGGTATCAGATGGGTTTGAGATTTATCAGAGTGATCATTTAATATATTATACAATGTCTAGTCACTGGGTTGTACACTTGAGGCTGATATTGTATGTCAACTGGAACTGAAAAGTAAAATATTATTTAAAGTAAAAAAATAAACTAAATAAAAATTAAAATAAAAAAAACATTATGGAATAGTAGTAGGGCCAAAAAGAACTCTTGCTACAAAGTAGTTTCTATCTTTGAATAAACCACACTCCTTCTCTACACCTGACTTTTTTGTCTTTGCTCTGTGAGAGCATTTGGATGAATTGATCTGTAATGGTTCTGTAAGCAGAAAGAAAAAGGGGCACTTCCTTTAGGGGAGAAATACAAGGCTTGAAATTCCATGCTTTCATCCCCCCAGGATTTTTTAAGGGAAATATCCAGTCAGTGAATGTTGACTTATCAAGGGAGCCATCCTAGAACAGGGGAATTCTACTCACAAGTGAGCCTCGGCAGTTCCTCCTCCTGTTAGGACCCCCTTTCATCTTTCGTGGGAAGATAATGGCACCTACCACAGAGAGTTGTTGTGTGAATATATGAAATGATTTTTATCAGGCTCCTAGCACACGTTAGAAGCAGGACAAGCCCTTCTCACATCCTCATCTCTTTGGACATTTCATCTATAGCTCTAACCCTTCCATAAACTCCCAAGTGTATTTTTTAATGGCAAGTGCCTGAAACAAAAAAGGATCTGTACTGAGGCCCAGCCTGGCAGTTCATAATGTTTAGAGCATCGCCTGCCAATTTGCCGTGCCGGTAATATCTGATTTACAGCTCCCGGTGGGTGGGTGGGTGAGTGGGAGGGTGGGGGCCAATCTCTCAGGAGAAGACATTTTTCTTGCTTATGAATTTCTTCTTTGCTCATTTGAAAAAAGGAGAAAAGGTTGAATGACTTGAAAAAGAAGAAAAGGTTGAAGAAAAGGTTGTTTCATGGAGTCAGAGAAGACCCCAGCCCTCCCCTGCATGGCTGGTTTGCGAGTCTCTGTGTTTCCCTGGCAATAAATTTCTCATCAAGGGCAAGTTGTCTTTTTCTTCCTGTCCTGGTAAAAACTAGACAACCAGAGGCAGTTCTCATTCTGAAACTCGCCCACTTTCTTGGGCAATCACCTACCTTTGACTGCCCAGCCTAGACTTTCAGAGACATGGTGTAGTTTCACTTATAAAATCCACTTCCTCAGAAAGCAGACGCTGGTGGAGTTTCCTGAATTTGGCCGAATCTCTCCGTAGAGATACTCACTCCACTTTAGACAGCTAGACACTAGGACCTGTGGGCTCAGGGTTAGAAACTGCTTAAGTTGACAGCTACCAAGCAGGGCTGTCAGGACCTGTTGGAAGCAGAGTCAGAACCGAATGGGGAGCAGGATGCCCATGAGGGGCCAGGGGAGGGTGAAGCCAAACCCGCCAGCAGAGGTTGTAAGCTCAGGCTTATTAGTGAGGCTTGATTCCTCGGGGACATGGAATGTACCCCACACATGAAACTACTGATTTGCCCCTCTAGATACATAAAGAGAAAGGAGCAAACATTGCTATGAAGAAAGGAAACACAGGAAAGTGAATTCTCTTTTAAAGACACTTTCAAACTAAATATAGTAAAGTTCTTGATTGTAGGTTTCATAGAGCAAAATGATAAAGCCTTTGTAGAACACTATCGTTCTTTTTTATTTATTTATTTATTTTTTTTGATAAATTAACTAATAGCTGGAGAGACTAAAAGACTTGTCCAAGCTCATTCAGGTTTAAGATAAGAGAGCTTGGCTTTGCTAAGCAAGTCCTTCTTCTGTGAGTCATTGCTGGGCACAGTGGAGTGTGGGAAGCATTTGGATTTAAAGGTGACCCTTGTGATTGGCTCTTGTCTACTATTTTGCAAGTCAGTGGCCATGGGCATCTTTCTTAACTTCATTGATCTCAATTTCATCGTGATAAACTGGACCATGTGATATCTAATGTCTGAGTTATCGTAAAGATTAAATGAGTAATTGCAAGCCAATGTTTTAAAGAGTTTTAGAATTTGTTACTATTATTTTCAAGCATATCAATTCCTTCTTTAAGGCTGCATTCCAGCATTTCCTTTTCAATCCCTTATTAACACTTTCTTAATTAGCTTAGTTTCCAAAAAGGAGCCATTTAAAGCTGTTTGTGTTGAACCCTACCTACCCCTACCGTCATTCTTTCATTCAGGAAAAAAAAAAACCTAGGCCCTTAAATATCATAGCCTAATTGAATATATAATATATATTCACACTTAATTAGGAACGTAAAATAACCAAAAAGAACTCAGCAAAGTAAGTTTTCATTCCAAAGTTTATGCATAAATACCTAAAAGTTGTGCCCAGTTAGAGAGCTCTTTCTATCAATTACTACTCTGAAAAGTTTTTAACAGCTGCGGCCATTCCAGATAACTGGTAAACTCAAGCAGAGGAGTGCAAACTGTTTCCACAAAATAGCCAGATAATCCATATTTCTGGCTTTGCGGCCCACAGAGTGTCTGTTAAGTACCCAAGTCTACCATTACATCTCATGGACAACACATGATTGAATGGGCCTGGTTGTGTTCCCATAAGACGTTATTTACAAAGACAGCTGGCCAGATGTGGCCCAAGGGCTATAGTTCGTCAACCTGTGTCTTAAAGGGAACCTGTATCTTTCCCGGAGTTCCCTATTTAGAGTTATTTTAATTGACACCCCATCCCCCTGAGCCCAGACAATTTCATCTAGAATGGCTCCACCCAGGTGAGTGACTTGCGGGACTTAGGGAACACTTAAAATCAGAGCTAATTTTTAATGAGGGAAGTCAAGCCCATAAGAGCCTCAGTCACCTAATCTTTTCCTAGCATCTTTCATTTCAGTTCTCATGCCAGGGCTTTACAATATAGAGGTGGATGGAGAATGTTTTCCGACATGAAGATTTAAGCTGGAATACTGCCCAGGTCATTTATCTCATATTTCCTTCTACTTAGAGGTTGTTCATTAACTGATAGACGTGGAGGGGAGAGTTTCATATTCTTGACTACTGAGGAATTCTTTCATCTTTTTTTTTTTTAACTAAAAATTCTTCAGTCTGAGGGGCTTTTTGTTGTTATTTTTGAAATGTTGACTTAGTTTCCATTTCATAGTTGCTGTCAAGACTTGGAGGGTTTTCTGTTTTTTATCAATAAGTTGCTTTCACACTTTCAGAATTCTAACTGATGGTAAACCCAAGGCCTCTCGCAAATAGTAGTCGAGACTAAGCCGAAACAATAAATAACTCGAGTTCTAACCCTTCTTTGGCATTCACTTTGTCAGGGCCATGTCACTTCACTCGCTCAGGCCTTCATTTCTCAAGCTATTAACAGTCTTATTAGAGGCCAAATATCATTCGAAGTTGTCTCTGGGTCCTTCTGAAAGGCAACCTTTCCCTCGGCTTCTCTTCAAAGGCTCTGCGTGTTCTTCCCGGAATTCTACATCTACAGTGCGGACATTGGTGATGCTGAGATGTACTCTTGCCATACGGTGTTACATAATTATTTTCCCTTTAGGTGTAATTACAGAATTGCCAACCCTGCGACTCTGTTTCGCATTATTTCACACGTATTTTCTAGTTTTGATTTAGGTCCCTGCGTGGTATGCCATAAATCAGCCGAGTGGGGGCGGGTAGTGAAAGCACATCAAAACGCAGCCCCCGCCCCTATAGAACGTTACTCAAGTGACACTCCATAACTCACATACTGCGAACCACGGGGCAGCCAACGCAGGGCACTGCGACAGTAGGAGTTGTTTTTGTTAATAGAGATGAAATTATGGGCGTAACTAGCTGGCAGTCCTCAAACAGACTTTAGCAAACTGTTTACTCAGCTGTCCTCGGGCAACAACTTAATACTTGTGGATAAAATTATTCTCCCACCATCTCCCAAGTGGTAGAGTCCAGGGATCCCAATTTGTTCTCACTGTGAAAAAGAAAGAACAAGTCTGCAACTCTCCAAACGCAGTCTGAGATTCTGTGATGTTTTGTTTTTTAACTTACCAGGCTTTTTTGGCACCGTAATTCCCGAAAATCTCCTTGTCCTTTGTGTTCTGTGGTTCAAAGATCTATAAGAAGCTGAGATCTAAAATGTTTTGTGTGGCTTAAAGAAACCCCATGGTCCCTAATGCTAAAACCTTGTTTTCTTTTCTTTTCTTTTCTTTTCTTTTCTTTTCTTTTCTCTTCTCTTCTCTTCTCTTCTCTTCTCTTCTCTTCTCTTCTCTTCTCTTCTCTTCTCTTCTCTTTTCTTTTCTCTTCTCTTCTTTTCTTTTTTCTTTCCTTTCCTTTCCTTTCCTTTCCTTTCCTTTCCTTTCCTTTCCTTTCCTTTCCTTCTCTTCTCTTTTCTTTTCTTACACTATTCCCTTCACCCACAACACCTTCTCCATCCTCTCTGCCTGTGGAAGTCAGGCATCCTTTTAGGTTTCACTGAGGCACCTCCCCACCTAGAAGTCTTCCCTTATCCCCCAGACAGGCCCAGGAGATATTGACCTATGAATTTTTCTCTAACCCAATTTAGAAAAATTATCATGCAGTGCTTAAGATACACAGAACTGCATAAAAATAATACAATAATCACCAATTTTCCTACAGCATATAGTTCAGAAGCCCCTGAGTACTAGAAGAACCAGTATCTGATTTTGGTATTTATTATTCCCATGGATATCCTCATATAATATATATTTTACACATTATATATTTACCCCTATATATTTAAATAGAGATAAATATATAATATGTAAATACTAAGTGATATTTAATATTATGTGACATACGTCGTTTTAATGATATAGAGTAATTTAGTATATTTTAAGCTTTATGTAAATGTTTTGATGCTGTATGTATTCTAAGACCTGATTATTTGTGGTGCTCACATTTATGTTTGTCAGCTTTATCATGTTGATTCTCATCGTTCATCCACTTTCATGGCTGTATGGTATTCCATCATCAAAATGTATTTATTATGTTGCTGGTGCACATTTAAGGTGTTTTAATCTGAGCCAATACATTTTTTTTTTTTGAGATTTTTATTTATTTATTTTTAGAGAGGGGAAGGGAGGGAGAAAGAGAGGGAGAGAAACATCAATGTGTGGTTGTCTCTCTTGTGCCCCCTACTGGGAACCTGGCCCACAACCCAGGCATATGCTCTGACTGGGAATCAAACCGGCAACCCTTTGGTTCACCGGCTGGCACCCAATCCACTGCGCCACACCAGCCAGGGCTGAGCCAATAAAATTTAAAATCACTATTATGACACTACTATTGTATCTTAAGATCATGTGCCTACACATTTTTTACCCTCTATGAGATTACAGGGTTCTTGGACAGCGGCCACACTTTGTTCATCATACTTGCTGCAGGGCCTGTGGGAGGCCTGCAAACTCAATAGGTGACCCATCGATCTTTGTTCTTTTGAATGGAATCCCTACAAGAGAGCCGGCAAGCATTACCCCCTTTTTACAAATGGGAACACGGCCGCTGTCTGTGAGCTCAGCTTCAAAGTCACATCTTCTTATCCCCTTGGCTGGGAAGTCAAGCAGCGCTGTCTTAAAAACCATTCTCATTTACTAGGGAAGACCAGAAGTTTTCTTTTCAACTTTTATGTTTCTATCTAGATGTAACCCTAAAACTGAATTTTTTAGTCCAGAAATTGAAACTTCTTAAACAAAAAAGTCTTAAGTATATTAACTCTGCTTTTCATTTGGAGCAACTGCACCTCAGAATAAGAAGGTCAATGATAGAATTAAAAACAGTTTTTGAAAGTGAGATATAATTCATATACCATACAATTCACCTTAGAAAATGTACAGTTCAGTGGTTTTAGTATATTTACAGAGTTATGCAACCGTGGACACTGTGATTTCAAGACCTTTTTATCACCCCAAAAAGAAGTCCCTTAGTAGCCCCTCCTACTTCCCCTGCTCAGTCCCTGGCGACCACTAATCTACTTTCTGTTTCTGTAGATTTGCTCGTTTTGGATATTTCATATCAATGAAATCATAGAGCATGTGGGTTTTTGTGACTGGCTTCTTTCACTTACGTAATGTTTTCAAGGTTCATCCAAGTTGTGTCGTGCATCGGCCCTTCGTTCCTTTTTATTGTTGAATAATATTCCACTCTGTGGCTATACCACACTTTCTTCATGCATTCGTCAACTGATAGACATTTGGCTTGTTTTGTTTCTTTTTTTGAATTGAATTTATTGGGGTGACATTGGTGAATAAAATTATATAGGTTTTAGGGATACAATTCTATACTACATCATCTTGTGTGTTCACCACCCCAAGTCAAGTTGTTTCACTTCTTGGCTGTTGTGAATAATGCTGCTTTGAACCTCCATGTACAAGTTTTTGTGTACATGCATGTTTTCTCTTCTTTTGGTTATATTCCTATGAGTAGAATGGCTGGTAATATAGTAACTCTATGCTTACTTTTTTGAAGAGCTGCCAAACTATTTTGCAAAGAAGCTGTACCATTTTACATAAGTAGATTCTTGTGAGGAAGTCTGACTCCAAAGGTATTCCTAACTTAATTGTAATCATTGTGGTCCCCAATTTAGTGCTCTGAATTTTCTTTTTTATCTTTTTTGGTTTTTACTTTTTTTCTTTTTGGTGATGTTCTGAATTTTAAAACAATGTCTGCATTCACTGTGTTATCCCCTGATTCTTAGATTTCTCTAACAGTTTCAGACTTGCTCTTCCATTTGTGAAAGAAATCGTCCTATTCCAGGTTGCATTTATACATTAAGTTCAATTCGATATAGTTTCATTGTAGTGAAAAGCCCTTATAGTCATTTACCCCCCATGTTTACTTTATTTACCAAACTTAAATGACTCTGATAAAGATTAGCAGAAAAATACTGCCTGGTTTAAAAATAGAGAATTTTTCATGTGACGACATTGCAGTAACGGTGTAGGTGATTCATAGGTGAATGAGAGGGGAAAAAAGACAGTGTGATGTCCTGTGAGCACCTTTGCAAATCAATCAGAACAAGGACAAATTAATCTGCCTTCCAGCTGTTTGTCCATCACAAATTCTGGGACTTATGAATCATCCCTGCTTTGGAGGCTTTTTTAATTGCATAAATATGAACCTGCATACTGCCTCTTTGAAATTTTTTGATGCTTGGCTAATTTTGAAAATTATATTTATTTTTTCTGATTGAAAGATAATATAAATTTAAAAAAACTTTTTAAGGAGTACAGAGAAAGGACAGAAGAAAATAAAAATAAATAAAAGTAAGTAGCCTGTAACCCAATTACTCAGAAGTGACTACTGTCAACAGAATATTTTCTTTTGGTCTTTTCTCTAAGCATAAATATTCTTTGAAAACATGATTTCTCTGGTTGAATGACATGTCTTCATACAAATGCAGCGTGATTTATGGGGCCATCCCCTGAAGGAGAATGGTTTATTGATCTTTTCTGTATTGTTTGTTGATGTTTCCATACTGAATCTTGAATACCTTTAACTTGTTTTCACATTATGGTGGGAAAGACGGCCCAGGCTCAGAGATCCTACCTACTCAGGCCAGGCAAAGAATGGGAAACAAGAAAATTTCATAAGAAAATACTGAGAACTGGTAGGAACTAGAAACCCATCTTTAGGTAAACAGAATTTTCTAGTTGTATTATCATTTAATGTCCACTTAATGAAAAGTTAGGTCATATTTGTCACTAAATAATGACAAGGCAATGGGATTTGAGTTAAAAGCACAGGATTGTGGTAACTACGCACAGCAAGAGGCCAAACAACACTGAAAGGACTTTTGGCACATTAAATGCATAGGGATGAGAAATTTCTCCGCCACCTTTTAAGGTTTCACTATCACTTATCGTATCAGATTATTGTTACAAGCCTATGACTCCTGATCATGTTGGAGATATAACTGGTTAGATTTTTAAAAAATCTTCCTACTTTTCCTCACGAAATCCATTTACAGATTCTCGTACGGGTAATAGGGAGTATGAATATAAAATGAAGTCAGATTACGTTTATCATTATCATTTTTGGAAACTCCTGAAGGAAATGGAAAATGTCGTAGTATATTGCCAAACACAACACAAATGACTGGGCGTAGAGAGTAAAGATCAGTGTTATAATTAATTAATATGATCCAGAATAATAAATATTATTTGAGTAATGAAATAGGACTGAAAGAGAAAGTTAACAAAATAAGCTTACTTCAAAACACTGACTACTTTTTTCCTCCACTTCTTCCTCATGAGTCAGATATAGCAAATATATTTGACTTTATGTTAGGATTTAATAACATTTTTATAGATTTTAAAACATCTTGTTCATTCTAAACCTAGGAAACCAACCGCTTTTACCGTTGTTGTGAAATATCAGCCATGCCAGACAGATTTCTTGCTTCTCGATGCATTTGCAATCTTGTAAAGAGCGTCTGGTGACTCAGAAAATTCCATGCATCAATTTTCCAAATTGGATTTTATGTGATTAAAAATAAATTTAAATCCAACAGAGACTTTGGTGTGCTTCTGAGAATTCCCATGTCAGGAGTTGGCAAGGAGCACCCATGTGTAGGTGTAGGTGTGCTCAGTAAATACTGCATGAGCATTTAGGGCCTTATTTGAAAAGTTCTTTCCTGGAAGAAGAGTAAAGGGTACTGTTTTGGAACACAGCCTGCCATACCCAGCTCTGCTTCAGAGGAAAAGACAGGGGGTGGTAAACATGAAGAAAACCCATGGTTTAAAAGTTAAGGAAATAGGATCAATGGACTGGTTATCCTGGGATATTTGGTGACTGGAATTATTTGTTTCTGCAGAGCTCTTCTTAGGTAAAGGAGAAGGGCGTATTCCTTTAGCACAAATAATGCATCTTTCTGAATTAATGCTGACTCCCTCCTCCAGGCCTGCTTTCTCCAACTGCTATCCGTTGGTGGCAGTGACCATGTTTTTCTTTTTATAGATGAAATTGACCAAAGGCAGAACCCATTTTTGGTTAGCGAAAGAGAAGGGTAGACCTAGGTGGGTAACAAACATCAGGGGTCCCTTGCAATAAGTAAGGAGACTTGGCATGAACAGAGGAGCAGAAGGAGCTCATACTGTCACTTAAACGAGGTCGCTGAGCCTTGTTAGAAACTTGGAATTTGTACCCCTGAAACTGTCTTGTGAGATCCAGCTGAACACTGCCTGGCTGTGACTCACCTTCCTGGCTGCCCTTGGTGCTGTCAGTCTCTGTCTCTGACACTTTCTGTCCCTTCCACTAACTTGATGCTTATGACTTTGCCTTTGGTGTGTATACTTTTTATTCCTCACACTAGACAGTAAGTTTCTTGAGGGTAGGAGCCAGATCTACTTCTCGTCACTCCCTGCCATCTGCCCACACCATCAGCCGATTTGATTGGTTTCTACATCCTGGGCAAGGAAACTGCAGTCTGCAGTGTGACACCTATGCCTTTAAGCTTAGGTGGTGCAGAAGCTGAGTGTCAAGTGAACTATCCAAACAGTCCCCTGCCCAGGTTGGTGTACTCGATCTACCCCACAGAAAATTCAACTTTCCCATTCTTAACAGAGCAAATAGCCTTTGCCAAGTAGTAGGAACGCATTCCACAATTCAAAGCATGATTAATGCTGTATGAAAATGATTCTAAATGAAATCTATTTAGATCACCTGTCCTTCAATTCTAGTTCTTTCAATTGCTGTTCACTGAAAAATAGTGAAGCATATATCTAACGTACAAGGCTGATTTTTAAATTTCAGCATTCGGTAGCTGCAGCCTACTTTCCCCCTTTTGCACTGTAGTTTATATTTATGATGGCAAAGTAGTAAAATATATTAAAACTCTCTTAGCCAAAATAACGCCACATTCTGAATGCATATTAAATTAGAACTTGAGGGATAGAATTATGCTATTTCTGTAACCTTGACCTCTGGAGGGAAGGAATAGCTGTTCCTGCCAGAGTATCTCCAAATAATATTATACATCTGAAAACAGGCACAGATCAGCTTTGTGGTAGCATATGGGAGACTGGAGTGTGGTTGGGTGACCTTCTGAGGGGCAGGTGCCCTGGAGAATCCAGGGACAGTAATGAATGAAGCCATTTGGAAGGATCATGGCCTTCGATTCTCCAGCATTTAGCAAAGCAGATGGGATGCTCATTCTCTTGGGAAAATGAAAGAGAAATCCTGAAAAAACCCTATAATTTGCCTGATTTACACGAAAACTATGTCTCATTTACACAATGCTGTTCAATAGACTATAATGAAAACAATGAAGAATTTCTAAACTGTTGATATGTGGCCTTAACAAATCTACATGAGTGAAATAATCCGGCAGTGTTTTCATTTCCAAAGGAATCAGGGTTGATTGAAATGCAAAATCTGTGTTCAGGCATAAGAACCTTCTGGAAACAAACTCCAGAAGTCAGTCTGAGAAGTACGATTGCAGAAGGTCAAGCAGTGCTCAGGGGAAATCTTTCACAGCCTTTCCTGCCCAATGCGAGAAGCCAGACTTTCAGCACCAAGGTGGCTTCCACACGATACAAGGGTGTTTTCCTCACTTTTAAGGGTATTCCTCTTACTTTTAAAAGTGCAGTTTATTGAAATAGAGAGGTTGGGCATGATAGTTACAAAGAGAAGGTGTGAATTATTTTGGGAAATTTCATGTTAATCAAGTAGTCTGTTGTTTTGCATAAGAATTAACTTTTTTTCTAGAAATATATTTTGTGCTTAGACTGCTGGAGCAGAGGGTCTGGACTTTTCTACAATTTTAAAACTGAAAAATGAATGCTAAACTTTAACTAGGGATGTTGCTGATTTCAAAAAATACATTAGGTTTCCACAATGTGAAATTTTAAATTGAGCCATTTTTCCTACATACGAATAAATTTCCTGTCCCCCAAAAAGTGCGTACACATACACTTTTATCTACCGGTTCTTTTGATGGAAACACAGTGAGAATGTTTTAGACACAAGATTGCTGAAGAAATTTTTTAAAGCTATAAAGCATTAAAGAAACACCAGTATAACCATTCTGTTGGCCTTGCCAGCCATAGATATAATTGTCACACAAAATTTGTAAAGTCCCATGTTGATATACCATCGGCAGCAGGAGCTGAAACAGCATGCCTAACCGGAAATCTTGAACACATATGAAAAATGGGAGAAAACCCAAAGTGAGGTAAAATATGTCAGTTGTAAAGTTATTTTTTTTACTTAAGCTGATCGGAAAATAAAAAGAAGAAATGAAGTGACCACCAGTGCTTTACCACACACAGCTTCCTTCCCATCTCTTTGTGAAGGCAGAGACTCCCAGACAGTCACAACTGATGAGGCTAAAGATAGTAATAGGAAAATGGGATTTAATTCCATTTGATTTTATTCAACTCAATAGACATTTTTGGAAATAATTGTCGAGAAGATAATTAAGGATTTGCTATTTCTTGGGGCATTTTAGAAATTAGCAAATTGTCAAGGGAGAAACAAAATTCAATAAGCCAAAGACCGGGTGAGCCAATGGTGAGGGAAGAGGCACAATCTAGTCTCTTTCACAGGTTGTATGGGCCAGACAGACCGAAGGCGTCACAGTGAGGTGGCAGCACTGTGGGCTCTTCCACATGCATCGACCTGTGCACTGGAGATTTGCTTTCATTCTCAAACTTGGTGCCGCATGCCTTGGGGAAGGAAGGAAGGAAAGAAGGAAGGAAGGAAAGAAGGAAGAAAGGGAGGAGAGAGAGAAAAAAGGGAAAAGACAGATGATTTGACAGTTCCAGAAAGTAGGGAAAAACCCTTTCCCCCCATATAATCAGTGATAGCTATGGAATAATGAAGAGGCTCTAACTCTTAGCATGATGTAGAGAAGCTAGCATGATATGCCTCCAGAGCACTGACTTTCAATAGAACACTCAGGTGTCTCCCTCATCTCTCTCTAGGCCCAGCCCGGGTATAAGGCTCACAAGTCACATTTCCCCTCATTATGCAATGTCCCCACTGAAGTGGCTGAATTGGTCTTATCATTGGCACCATCTGCGTATCACATTTATTGCTTGATTAACCAGAATATTTATCACATCCTTATATTGTGATTCCTCTCCCTCATTTTTATCTGCAATATTACTTGTTCCAAATTACACGTGAAAATCAGCATGCTGATATATTGATCCAAACATTGTCTTCCTTCAAGCTTATAAAACATTTTATTTGTAAAGCTGAGGGAAATTTTTATATTCTGAATAAAAACCAAATCAAATGTATGCATTACATTGCATTCTTTCGATTAGGATATTTTGAAATAAAAGAATAACATTGTGGCCATCTCCTCCTTTCATCCCATTTTCTACTGGTGACCGCAGGATTAGTGGAAAATGTGTAGTCCGAGTCACCAGACATTTGACCTAGGCCAGCCAAGATCAGGGTGGGCGGGACAGCTGCCGTGAAATGAGGGGGCCTTGGGAGACACCTGGTTTCAGAGCCTTGGGGTAGACCTTGGGTGGACCAATTAAAATCTCCACTTTAGCTGGCTCATGCTAAAAAGGGCAAATCTTACCCACCACATCAGGATCCAGTCTAACCAGTCACAGCAGGAAAAGCACCACAACAGAGCTTGGCCCCAAGCAGCAGTTCATATACCTTTCATGGATTTTCTTGAGCAAGCCGCTTACTGGATGAATGATTTCTCTGATCCTGGGCAACACGGGCCTGGACAGACTGCCGATACACTGGCAGCCTTCTGTGTAAATAACCACCAACAAATATAAAACCAACAAAAGCAACAACCAAAATGAGTCTGGAAAGGATGCAGTACTGTCTCAGGAAGTGGCCCCTGATGGATAATAAACACTAATGCCTGTCATCACTCAGGTGACTTTGTCCTATGTGGAGCATCCCCCCCCCCTTGTATTTCATTACAATTGATGAGCTATCTCACGTACCAGGCATTCAGGGTAAACACAGTGGGCATGACACTCCAAGCCTTGGGGGATCAGAAGGGTAAGAATGCGTGTCTTCACTTGCCTGCAGGGGCTGCCAGAGACAGCTTGACACGGGCATCCTTTGGCCTTCTCACCGCCCCTGCTAACCGAGACCTGATAAATAAGCCAGCTAATTGAATTAATAAACAACTCTTTCTTATTTTTTTTTATAGCCAGCTGGCATGCAATCAAAATGTGTGATAAATTATCTGTCACTGCTTTAACCGCAGCAAGGGGAAAGTGGAAAAATTAGCCACTTCAACCCTTTCTCGCTTCTCCCAGCCCTCCTGCTCGGTTTGCTTAGCTATAGGATTTTTTTCCCCTCCCTGGTCTTCCCACTTTGGCAGAGGTCCAGGATGGAGTCGTTGTGGGTGGAGAAATGTATTTGGCTGCCCTGATGATGGATCCTGAAGCCCCAGCGCTGCGGTGGGGTGCTAGAATTCCATGCTGGCCTGTGGGAAAGTGAGACTTGGGTGCTCTGCCCTGGCAGCGAAGGCTCGGTTGTGAGCCTGTGGCTTCAGCTCACAAGATTCTCATTAAGGTTGGAGGGTGTGATGTGGTTCACGAACGAAGTGCTGTGATGTCTGCTCTTTTTTTTTTGCCCCACCTCTAATGCCAAACAACTCTGGGGCCTTTCTGGAATGAATGCTTACCAGAGTCTTAGGGAATATAAGTGGCGGCCTGATGCGCGAGTCCACTTTCCACCCATTGTCACACCTTAGCAACTTTCGTAGGTGTCTTTTCTTTGTCACCTAAGACCAGATTTCAAGTCACTCTTGTTAAAGGTATTGATTTTGACACGCCGTTCTTCAGGGTTGCTCAGCAAAACCACGCAAACCTATAAAAGGCCTGGACAGTGTAAGAAGACTTTTGATCGTTCATTTTTCTGCTGGTCCCTAGTGCACTTTCTGAGAGCCAGAAAAATAAACAGTCACCATCAGGATAAGCCCCTGGAGAGACAACATTAGGATTTTCTGTGCCGTCTCGTTCTGCTGTGGGCGGTTCACTGGAGTTGGGAAGCGTCTGGGTCATATACCCCAGTTTCACACCGTAATTCTCTTAGAAGTGCTTTTGTTTTAGGATGTTGCGTCGTGTGGTAATATACAAATCACTCACAGGGAACAATCTGGAACTGACAACAGATGTAGGCTGGGTAAATGCAGCGGTTCTTGATCTGTTCGATTCGTGGCCTTCCACATACTTGATGCTTCCGAGGAGTTTTTTTATTTCTATACAGAGCAAAACCTCAATCCACTACCCTTAGATGGGGCTACTTGCAAAGGGGGTAATATGACGGCTAGTTTTTGAACCTTTCAGGAGAACGGAGCTCTTTGGTTGAACTTCATATAATTGGTAAAGTCAGACCTTGACCATTATAAAGGCAAATTTGAAGACCACGCTCCTTGTTAATATTTGATTATATTCTTATAGTAGAATATTTACTGCAGATCTCTTTGCTGCTTTCATTGGCGTTTTCACTCCTGGCTGTGCTAGGGCTCTCTGCGGATCCAATAGCTTCTTAATATGGGTGGGGGTGGGATGCTGGAAAGAGGAATTAAAGTCATTCTGAACCCACAATGTGAAGGATTGTGCTTGTGAAACTCCAGGACATTCACACCTCTGTGGAGTAGTGACTGGCTGCCCTGTAGAATGCACTTGAACTCCACGGGACAGAATCCAAAAATTCCAACAAGGATCCTGTTTAAGAGGCCATAGGAAAATCTCCGAGCAGCCTTCTGCGTTATTTCTGGGACCTGGTCATAATGCCTTGATCCCTTCCCTTCTCCTTTCCCCCGTCTTCATCCTACACACACCCACACATGTTTCCTTGATCCTGAGGCAGGTCCAATGGTGCAGGGAGACAGATGGTGGCAGTTCCAAGGAGAATATTAACGATAGTGTCAGAAGACAGAGGAGATAGCCAACCTATATGAAGCTGCGTGACCGCCCATTTTAAGTGCCTCTCCCCAGCCTTTTCAAAGAAAATGAGCAACACGACATGAAACAAAAAGTTCAGTCTTAAATTATGCTTTGAAATAAACTTGTATGTATTTTACAGAAGATCTGAGAGGAGAAAGGACAGAAGGGGAAGTTATGTAGATACTTTGATTTCCATAATTTCAGGCGTCCCCTCTTGAAATTCTTTATAGACAGAGGCACAGTAGGGTTGAAAAGGAAGTCCCCCTCCGCACATTTACTGACTAAATAAATGTTGAGTCTATCTGCTAAACAGGTTTATGAGAATGTTACATGGAATCTCTGGGTTGGGGTTCATTATTCAAAAGTCCAAGTGTTAAATTCAGGACCTAGCGTAGGTCCCACCATTATTACTTTTCTGTGGGCAGGTGGAGCATGTACCTGTTCTCTCACATGCAGGCCAAACTCCACGTGCAAACCTGGTAAGTTACGGAGAAGGGAATAGCAGGGCTGGAGCTTCACATAAGTTCTCCTTAAATATCTTCTTCAAGGACTGGAATTATTTGAAGGATAACAGGACATAATCCAATAACCATTTTAGGAAACCAGAGGAAGAAAACTGAGACAAGTACCCCAGCTGCCACCAGTAAGACAGGGTGTCCTTGATAACACTCCCCCAAAGGTCTTGGGGTTTGCCCTTGCCTCCCAGGTGCACCCATCTCCAGCTGAGATGCCTATGGGTCTAATGCACCCTGCCCCTGATTCCCCCATGACACAATGGCTGACAGTCTCCTGGTGGCTCCTGACTAGAAGTCGCCCAATCCCAGAGCACATTGGTCCAGGTCCAGGTGGGCTCCAAAACTTTTCCAGTTATTAAGGGCTAATGTTACAGAAGACAGATTCTCAGTGTTGTTATTCCTGCTGCCATTCTTGAGCCGGGGTGCACTGATGAATTTCATCAAGGACAGGGAAAAAATGTCACACAGAAGATACTTTGTTATTTACTAGGATTTTGATACCAGCTCATTTCAATACCAACTTCACAACAGTCTCAGGGTGTCCCTTTTAAAGTAGTAAAAATAAATAATTGATTGACAAATGCCAATTAGTCATGGTTTAGTTAACCCGGCCGTCAGTCAGGGTAAGGCAGAGTTGCTCAACCTTGGCATTACTGACATTTTGAGCTAGGTGATTCTTTGTTGTGAGGAGATATCCATTGCATTGTAGGATGTTTAGCAGCATCTCTAGGCTCTACCCCTAGAGTCCAGTAGCACACCCTCCAAGCTGTGACTGTCAAAAGTGTCTCCAGATATTGCCAGATGTCCCCTGGGGGTCAAAATCATCCTCAGTTGAAAGCCACTGGATTAAACCATGACTAAAAGCCCCAGGTTAGGGCAGAGTTAACTCCATGTATTTGATACTTTGCAATCTAAACATGCTAACTGGCCCCAGAGCCTCAGCAGTACCTAATTCAAGTGACAGCACTCTAACCTTGATCTATGGCTCTCCCTGGCAACAGCCTATTTAATCTGTAATGTCACAGCACCTTGCAGGCAATGGGATCTACTAGATTTCCAGATTTTTGGAAATAAGGAGTGTAGTCTTTGTATTTCTTACTTTTCACATAGTAAATGCTCAGAAAGAATGAACAGCCTCCCCAAACACCAAGGAGTGCAGAGTAAGGAGCTGCCCTGCTCAGCCAGTCAGTTTAGATAATCTTTATCCTCCAGAAGGAAATGAAGCAAGTGTGTGCCAGTTGGAAGGGTAGAAGGAATCTTTGGGAGGGAGGCTGCCATTAGCCTAGCTGAAGTGGAGCCAGGTTAAAACCCTTCTGGTTCAAAAAAAATGTCATGGAACATTTAATGACCAGCCTTAGTGCCTCAGAGCTCAAGCTGTACATCACCCACGCTCCCCAAGAGCTTGTAAGAGGAAAGGATTCAGTTACTTTGAGTCTTCTGTATTCTTCGGCTGGCATATATTTTGGCAGCATGGGATGTAGAAATCTCAGATGTGCATCTGACATGTTAATCTCCCTAAATGGTAGTCTCACTCTTTTTCCTAATGGACGTAAAGAGGATGACTTCAAATTGCATGTGAAATGTCTTGCTCCGTTGTCCTGACAACTTTATTTTTTTAGAATAAACAGAATCCACCTATATCTGCCGTGAGCAGCACAGGCGCTGCATTGAGTTTGATTTCATGTTTGATGTCTTACAGGTGTTCCTTGAACCATCTCTGAAACTCAGAACAATATTAAGTCTAAATTCACGAATCATTTCATGCAGTCCAGTCTGGTTCATGAGATGTGTGGATTTCAGCTGATAGTATTTTGTAACCATTAAGTTCTAAAATGATCATAATTGATTTAACACAGGGATGCTTGCCTCTCACCTGGGTAGTTATAGTCATTTAGAAGGAAATCAATGAAGCTGGTGATCTTCCAGCCCCGTCGGAGTGTCTCAGTTTTAAAATAGATCAGTTTTCCCAGCAGGTTCCTTTCCTGTGTTTGAAAGGCAAGTGCTCTGGAAACACCACACCTATTAGCACCAGGTAAAAAGCTTCTTTCTTGTGGTATATTGATAATATACTTAATTAATGGACAACTGATGTGACAGAGATCTGAATTCTAAGATCGAAACTAAGCAAAGAGAAGTGGAGTGGAAAGACAGGGTGTTTGGAGGGCCTCTCTGCATGCCCTCTCTCTACATGAAACCAAGGCCCACAATTAGGACTCACAGTGAAGAGTAACTGTTGCTTCAGTAGGTAGATTAATGTAGTAGTTAACCAGGGTCATCAGCAGGAGTCATGAATACACACTTCTGGAGTCCCTGATTTTTATCCTGTGATACAAACTCTTTAAGTGAAAAACTGAGACTAGTTAAAAACTTTGAACACCTAGGAAAGAGAAGAAAGAGATTTAAAGGGATGCGGAGCTGCCCCTTTCCATCCATTTTTCCCTCTGTCCTCGTCTCCCAGTCTTCCGTCTAAGAAAACCAAGGGAGGCAGCGTTGTATACCCAAATTGAACTTTAGGCTGAATAGACTGAACAAAAGCAAGCTTGGATGTATTTTCTGTTGTTGGGATCTGACTTAAAGACTTTTGTCCCCTGTAGGGAAAATAGGGTCGGTTAGTGGAGTATAAGATTTCTTTCTTTCTTTGTTTGCATTAAACTTTAGTATACATCCCTCCTACTTTTAGAAAGGATTTTGAGCTGCTAAATAATAGAAACCAGTGCAATGTACTTAAAAATATAGTCCTGCCTAAATAGCAAATTTTACCCAACTGTAATAAGTTGACTACTGACAGTTGTCCTCTCTGGCAAAGTGTACAATATGTGGTGTCCCACCAAGAAAGCTTAATAATGATATACTTCCCACAACGGATGGGTTTTGGAAAGAAATCAAAGAATACTTTTGAGAAGAAAAGAAAGAAAGGGGGAAAGAGTCGCCAGCACTGAAATAGTACCAAGCAAAACAACCTATCTCCTGCTTTCAAGAGATTCCCACTCAATGGGCTTGGTCCCATCGGTTCCTCAGACCCCAGCTGAGTGGTGAGCTCATTTAATGCGGACACATTGGAGAAAATGCCTCAATGTGCATGCGGAGCTGCAATATGTGCTTCGCAGGAGGAGCTGACCGCCCTTCCCCTGGTCAGCGGGGCTTCCGCCACGTGGAGTCTGCAGCTCCAAACATGCTCTATAAACATGATGCCATTCTGAATGTCAGGCTGGATGCTGGGTGGGATGTGTCCCAGAAATGGGAGAGCAACGCCCCATTGCTTGCTCTGCCATCACTATTTCCACTTGGCTTAGCAGCTGACACATTTGGTTAACCATTCTGTTAGCCTCTGGTTAACCACGCATGTTTTGAAAACCTTACAGAAGCGGGGCAATGTCTATATACAAGGTTATTCATGCAAAAGAAAACAACCCTACAGGATGCAGTTCCTTCCTTATCTGCCACACCAAATCCAGACTTTCTCTGGCTGGCCTTTGGTGAAAGGAAGAAACCACTTGATAATACCCTCTGGTAATGAATCTATCTGGAGACCAGGGTGGAGCGAGCCATTAACAAAGGGAATTGTGGAAAGAAGGGGAAGGGACTAGTCAAAAGAGCACGTGTGAATGACCCATGGACACGGCCAACAGTGTGGGGATTGACTGCGGGAACAGGGGTGGGATGGGCAGAGGAGGGCAAAGGGAAAAAGTTCGGACAACTGTAATAGAATAACAATAAAAAATGATTTAAAAAAAGAGCAGTTACCAGCAAGAAACAAACAAACAAACTTATCATTATAGTACGTAGAAAGCATCATATATACATTTAAAAACTGTCTGGAGGAGTATTCCATCAGGAGTCAACAGTGAATGGATATTGGTTATCTCTGCAATAATTGATGATTGTTAGATTATGAAAGGTTTTCACCTTGGCTATATTGTATCTTTAAAGTTTTATTAATTTAAAAATGAGCAGCTATTACTTTTATAGTGATAATAAACACCAAATTGGTGTTACAATCACCCCCCCCCCCAAAAAAAAAAAAAGGAAATTGAGCTTCTTTTGAGTTTGGAGTACTTTGACTCAACCTAGTATTCACTTCTCTTTTACAATGAACCTAATCATTCATTATTAATTAATAAGTAAAAATATCTGAGCCCATGCGTAGAGCATGGTTTTCACCTCCTGCCAGAGCTGTCTTGCTTTTCAAACTCTTGCTACTTTGTTGTACATCTTCCCTTCCTTCTGTCTGTTTGTTTTCTTCCTTCTTGCCTTCTCCACCATGCTCTTTATCGTATCCCCCACCCCCCATCTTTCTTCTACCCGGGCAGGCTGTCAGATTGCACCACAACCAACATCAAGTTCACGTCCCTTCTCTGCACTGGCTCCCAAGCAGGTGACTTGACATTTCTGCACAGGAATTTCCTGCAACTCTGAAACATGGAGAATGATCTCCACCACTGAATTCAGAGGCTTACTGTCTGCCAAGCGCTTTGCTCTCTCTGGAAGGCAGGTACTGATTTGGGGCAAGCTACAGTATTCTTGTCAGTTTCTGGTGAGCAGTTGCTTAAGAGAAATTTGGAGACAGAAAAGAAATTGCCTGAGCTAGAAAAGAAGACAGGTCATGAAAATGATATCTTAAGCTTGTTAGAAGATAAATTCTTAGGCAGACCATTTTCAATGAATAAATCAGCCAGAAAGCTTTCTGTTTGGCGTTTTTAGAATAGTACTCAGTTGTGACAGTGTGATTTAAAGAGATGGTTGCACGTTCCCCACTCCACTGCTCCCATTACTTGTGTTGTAGGCAGTAAAATCGTAGGGTTAGACCTCTAGTTCATTGAATTGTGTGTCATGGAAACAATACAGACCGAGAGGTTAAAAGATGGCTTAGCAAGGGCCTGTAATTCCACTCTGAAATATGTGCCAAATAGTTAATGTATTCTGTTGGTCATACTTCCTGAAATAGACAAACAAACAAATAAAAAAACTTCAATGAAAAGCTCAGAAATGAATAAAGAGGAGAGAATTCTTGATATTCTTCAATGCCCAGTTATTAATGGAATTTTTAAAACGCCTCTGAGAACCAACATGATTTGGATACAGATCAGCTCAAAAAAAGTTATTACTCATTTTCCCCTTGAAAATGCTCTGCACCGTCATCTCCTTGGACATCATCCAAAGGTTCTCCTTTCTATACACAAGCTTCCCGATTCTTCACAATTCATAAATTATAAATGGCTCCTCTTGGAAATGTCTTAAATGTAGACATGCAGGATAAAAAAATAAGGTTTTGTTCTGGCTTCCCCAAGCACAGCTTTATTCTCCCTCTGTGGTTTGCCTAAAATCCCAGAGATCGTGCTGTTAGTAGAAGCTTTTATTCATGATGGTGCTCCTTCATCCTGAGTCCCTCACAGGTTTTTCCTGCTCAGCGAGACCAGGCAGTTCACAAGTGGCATCATGGAGTCTCGATGTGCTGAGAGCCCAGGGACTACTTACAGATGTGCTGTGTGTGTTGTCACAGAGCTGCTGGGCAGGACACCAGGCCATCCAGACCGTTCGCAGGCGGACCTGGAACTCTGCTTCAACAGGACCGTAGGACCATCAAGTTGATTTGGCTACTGGTCCAAGGACTTTGGGCTGCTGACACTAGCAAAGCCCAAACAGGAAGTTAAGCAGCAATTAAGAATTAGAGTTTATAATAAGCTCTCTCTCTCCTGCCCTCAACTCTCCTTCCACCTCTCTTCCTCCCAGGCTGTGCTGATACACTGGGGGACCCAAGGAGGGCTCAGATGCAGAGGCAAAGGGGACAGGGCAAACCAGAATATACTCTTAACCATTTTACCGAGGAGAACACCAGAACTGATCACACACAGAGCATGCTAGGTAGATGGGATATGGATACCAAGGGGCAGGACAACTTGCATGTCATACGGCCTGCCACCCATAGTGAGAGAGAAACACCTGGAGATTTCTTCATACTTTAATAAGTTTAAGGCCCCCTTGGCCAGACACCTAATGTCTCTAACAGAGACACAGGGGCACACGTCTTGCAATCTCCCAACAGTTGGAACAAAGCTGGAAGATGGCCACATGGAACAGCTGTGTTGGCCAGGTCTCCCAGGATGAAGCAGAGGTGTGTCCAGAAAGGTCCTTCCTATCTCCTGAGGGCCTTTTAGTTAGACTTTCAGATTCAGAGGTTTGAGCATCTAAGTTACTGAGAGGTATCCTCCAAGGATGGAGCAGGGGTCAGGGGTAGCAGTGCTAACTGAACATAGCTGCCCTGAGGATGCGTGGGGAAGGACCCGCTGGAGGACCAGTGATGTGGTGGTGACTGGCTGCTCTGTCCTGCCTCAGGCATTACAATGGCATTATCCATCACGATGGTCCCCAAGGACTGCTATGCATTAAAAAGGGTACAATTTATATAGCTAAAGTCGACTGTCGTTCATCTTGTTAGGGATGATGGGAAATGTAGGAGTGAGGAGCAATCCTTTCCATCACTATTTATTGCACCACTTTCTTTTTTTTTTGCCAAATAATTAGGTCACCCGACTCGGGCAGGGTCCTGGGATGTACATGAAGAGTGAAGTTTGCTATGGAACTTGAACTCTGAATTTCCCGACTTCTGTGCAATTAAAATCTCCAACTTAATGTTGCATTAGCGTGGATTTTCCGTAGTGAGTTATAAATGCAAAGTTCTATGTTTCATATATATTTTTCTAACATATGTTACTGCCTGTGTTTCTGATTAAAAGCTCGTCCAAAGTAAAATAACAAAGGATTACTTTTTTCCAATAGAACTTTCTTCTTCTATAAAAGCTGGAAATAAGCCCTCACCTAAAATTACCCAGGCTTGCAGGTGCTGGGTTTTGGGGGGTGAGTAGTGTTTGCTAGTTAGACAAAGGGCATTATTCTCCCTGCACCACCACCAGAAGGTGTTCTTTCTGTGGAGAAAATTATAGGCCTGAGCTTCAAAGACATTCCATGGTTCGGCACCGCTCCTGGAGACTTGCAGGCGGCAGGCAGGCAGGCAATCAACAAATATTTATTCTAAGCCACTGTGTATTCAGCACCTTTAAAATTGCCAGGGAAACCAGCCAGAAGGATATAATATCTGCTGGGGCCAAGTTAGTACCGAAGCCATCCCATAGAGCTGAAGGGACTCAGCGACCAGAAAGGAACAGGGGACCCTGGAACGATTCATGTGGCAACATCTCACCTGGGCATGGAGATACTGATAGAATAAGGAAATGAGACCTAATAAAAGGCTCTTGAACTGCAAGCTGATGCTCGATGGGTACCACCCCCCCAATTCTGTCTTTTTGGACCTCTCTTAACAGGCTCCTAGTTCCAATCCTTCCCACCTCACCCCCACACCACTACCACCACCACCATCAATGTTAATTGAACCTGATGAATGGGTCAATTTATCAGATTCTTCAAGAATAATAAATACTCTTTAGAAATAGGCAAACATGCCAATGTGTGTATATAGGATGTTCATTACTGGGTGATTACAGAGGGAAAACGTGGTAACGGTATGTGTGTCCATCAGCTGAGAAGTGGGATACTCCCCTAGAGAAAATGCAGTACCTGTTAGACGTGATGTTGAGGCCTCTGGGGCAGGAGCAGGGATGTGGGGGACATGGACTTGCATGGCGCACACCACGGCCAGTACCGAGGTGAGCAGGACTCCCACTCTCTTGCATTAAGTCCTTTAATCCAGTTTCTCTGATGCGCTGCAGAGTCACATCAGCTGTTTGGACATGTGCATTGGTCATGTAATGGTGCTTTACACAGTCACATGAAACCCCTGCATCCTCTGTTAGGTACACAGTGGCCAAGCTCCATCTCCCCTAAGCTGCCTTTGGACATACTGATGTTTGGTGTGTTGTGTGTTGTTGTTTTTGTTAATCAAGCCTAAGATGTTACACTGATCCCTGCTGTGTTTCTCTTATCAGATTCCATGGTACTAGTCTGCCAAGGTGTTTCTGAACACTGACTCTTCATCCAGTGCGCTCAATACTCCCAACTGACTTTGTACCATACAAGCTGAGGGCTAGGGCTTCTGCATTTTGTCTTTCGTTCTAAGCCAGCAGTAAGATGATAGAGTTGTAGGAAAAGCGGTACCTTGACAGTTCTAATTTAAGTAAGGAAAAGAGTTTGGTGTTTGATTCACTCTCTCATTGTCCACCTGTGGGTATAACTTCTAAAGTAAGGTAAAGCACACCTATACGCTAGGTGACACATTCAACTTTGGTAGTAAATAGCAAAAAAAAAACAAACCAAAACCCACAGACAAATCTTAGCAATTTCTTTGCCAAACCCATCCATATTAATATCTAAGTCATATGTGAATTACAGTTCTGCAAGAGTGAGCCTTCAATTTATTCTTGTTTAATGAAGAAATTAATTAATGCACACTTATAGAATTATTTTATTTCAGATACCACTTCCCCACATCTCTTCAACTCAGTGACCGTCTTTTATAATTCAGCAGGGTGGTGAGCACATTAAGAGGCTGCACATTGTAATGAATTTCAGAAACAACTGTTCTGAGAGCAGGAGCTAGTCTGAATTCTACTGTAACACAGCTCTAGGTCCCTGCATAGGTAAACCGCTTGGCTCTACGTGCCTTAATCTACCTAACAAAAATGAGAGTGGGATTCTGAGCTCCCGATCCCATCAGAGAAAAGATCTGAGTTGATGTCTGCCGAGGGGTAGGAATGTATTGGAGAAGTGAGTTGTGTAGACATCTGAATGAAGAAGGAAGTCATTGTTTCAGAGAACTTCAGAAGACGAACAGGAGACTTGGAGGAAGAAGTCTGGGTTTAGAAGGCTGTTTCTCCCACCTTGAACTTGATTTCTCCTCTATGAAGTGAGGAAACATGATAGGATAAGAAACTTTAGAAACCGAAAGGATATGCAGAGTAATTAGTGGGACAGAGTGGAGTTGTTCTGTAGGTGAAGGGTAAAACCAGTTTTTTATGAAAAATAAAAAAATGAGGTATTAAAACCCTTTTTCTCTTGGCAAGTTCCATTCTGGTATGAGCCCTATACAGATGTATCATTTTTTAAAATCTTTTATACCATATTTTTACTGTTCCTTTTTATGTTTAGATACATAAGTACTTACCATTGTACACAATTGCACACAGCATTCAGTACAGTCACATGCTGTGCCGGTTTGTAGCCTCGCATCAATAGGCTGTACCATAGAGCCTAGGTGTGTAGTAAATCTGTGTAAGTGCGAAGATGTTTGCACAACAATGAAATCACCTAACAGCACATTTCTCAGAGCACATCTGCGTCATTCAGCAACGCATGACTGTACGTAAACTGTGAAGCCATCAGAGCTGAGCTACATCGTGAAAGTTCTGAAAGGAGCACATTTTATTCCAAGTGATTAAGCCGGGTATGATTTTAGTTTTCTTATTAATGGTCCTGAAATAAACGTGGAGTTTAAGACCCACTGTGCTGTCAGAGCTCTACGCTTATTCCCGGTGGACATCCTGAAGCCCAGATGTGACTCTGGGCATTAAAACTATTTTTACCTTGGCAAAATGAAGCTCCACGTTTATGTAACTGCCCCAGAGCACTACGCGGCTGTTCTCCTTCTACCCATCTCTATCTCTACTCAACTTTGGGGAGCATTTTGGGACCCAAACTGGTCAGGTTTAATTATGAAATTCAGTGGATAAATATCAGTTATTTATTTTACTAATTCAGAGACTCATTTTAAAAAATCCTGGATATCTGGAGTAAGTCCATAGTCATTGATATTGCAAATATGCCTCCCATGAAGGCTTCCGGGCCCACACCCTCAACCATTTGGACCATTCAGAAGCCTGTGTTTACCACTTCGTGGATCAACTATGTTCGGGGGGAGGTAGAAAGAAGAAATTTCATTTACAGAAGGACTTTGGGGTGGCTGCTGAAAGCAATTGTTTTGTATTCAAAAGGAAATATGAATACGGATTTCATCCCGTTTTCACATAGATGCCCTCTTACTTGTCAACTTAGCATCACTACATTTTGATATTGACACATTTTTTTATGAAACAAAAGTCAACAGCCATTTTTAATGAAAACCTTTCTAGAAAGAATGTGCTGACCTCCCCCTCAACCCACCCTGCCCCACCCCCACCCCCACCCAATTTCAACTAGTGTCGAATCCGGCTTGGCTTCAGGGTCTGTAAAGCATAAGCAATCGGCTGCACTGAAAGCTGGGGAAGAAATGTCTTTACAGTTCCACAAATGTTTCTCATTGGCAAGAGCGAGTTGTTAACGAAAGATAAATTGCCTGGGGCGGATGTGGGTGGGCGTGTCGTGTGTGCATGTGCTCACGCAGGCCCACTTGGATGTGCCCCTGTGGCGGTAAGGACGTGAGCTTTTGCCTGGGCTTCCCACAACGTGCCCAGATGCACACTGAGCTAAACTGGAGGTTAACAAGGGGCTGAGGCTGAGGCTGAGGCTGAGGCTGAGGCTGAGGCTGAGCTCAGCTCTCAGGGCAGCGGCCAGGCACAGTGTGGGATGAGGCAGATGGCTGGGCTCTTACCAGGACTCAGATCCCAGGCAGCAGAGCCACCCTCCCATTGGGAACAGTGAACAAGGAGCTGGTAAAATACACAGAGAATGAAAATGACCCCTATTGACTGAAACCAGCTGTGTCCAGCTTCTCGCTGTCTCTCCTGATTTGCTCTCTCAAATAAATGAATATGGTAGAGGACAATAGAAAGTAAACAGAATCGTTTTTTTTCTTTCTTGCAGTCACACCTCAGTAATAGCCCTGGTTTTTATAGCTGAAAAATATATGTTTATTTGCTCATTAATTTCCCTCTCTCTCCCTTGCCTTTTCTTGGCACTGGGTAGAATGGTTATTTAAAACAAGACACAGTTCAGCTTCAAAAAGAAAAATCATTCTGCAGAATACAGCTTGAACTCATTTACCATTCATTTATCATCTCGGAGAGAAAAGGGTACAAATGTCTAAGTTTGGTATATTTTAATGATTTTCAGTGCCGCGACTCTTGTTGGCACCGGGATGTAGGGAAGCAGCAGGTTCTTTAGGACTTTGAGAACTACCCCAGAGTGTTTAGAAAGGACAGGGAGAATATTAAAAGTAGCACATGCAGAGCTTCTCGACTCTCATTTATCTTCACCGCTTTCCTTCAAAGACCATGCGAGCTGGTGTTTGGAGGGTGGACTGGACCCAAGGTCCTGAGATTCCTGAAGGGGTACTTGAATGTCTTCATTTGAACACTTATGTATGTTTTTTTTCTGCTTTGCTTGGAAAAGGCTTTGGTTTTATGTGTCTCCCATTTCCTTCGTGTAGTGGGCAAAGAAATACTGATATGCCTAACTCAATGCCCAGCAAATATTTGTGGAGTGAATAGTTAAATGGAATGTTAGAAGCCTGACTAAGATTATTGTCTTGGCGTTGAAACATGCAAGAATAGACTTGAGGCGATCAAGTAATTTCCCTTAACAGTACGAGCTAATTATTTGAGAGATGAAGATCTGGGGCGTAGTATTTATTTGTCAGGCTCCATTTGCTCCTAATTAAAGGTGGAAATGTTGTTTGCTGCATTGAAGGGGTGACATAGTGACCTACTCCTCAACATCTTTTCAATTTTCCATGCCACTTTTTCAGGGAAAATATAGCAAGATGAAGTTAATGTGCATTCCTTTTGTGTAGTGATGTTTTTTTTCCTGTCACCATGTTTTAGAGGGCAGGCAGGGTGGAGAGCAGGAGCTCTCTTACAGCCCAGCTGCCCGCGTGACTTCTGCGGTTGACTGTGCTTACCTTAGTTGACAATAAAATCATCCTCCCATAGGAATACCACCTGCAGTGATCAAAGATGAAAATGCGCATGCTCACCCTAAGCCTCAGAAAATTTCATTCATTCATCCATTCATTCATTCATTCATGCCCTAAATACAAATTCAGAGCCTAATGCATCAGGCTCTGGGCTAAAGCTGTGAATTTAACACTGAGCAAATCCCACTCTGGTTCCTGCCCTCATGAAGCTTACAGTCTGGGATGGTTGATGGATGTTAATTGAATAATCACTCAAAAAATCATAACTTCGACTTGAATTTTAAAAGGAGGAATATGGCTCTACCAGAACCATGTAACAACAGGGACTGATTTACACCAGGAGACCAGGGAGAATTCTACTAAGGAGAAATCTGAGGCTGAGGGCCCTAGAATGTCTGAGGAAAGGGAAAGGACATTCCAGGTAAGAAGACTATCAAAAGTGCAAAGGCCTCTAAGGCCTGGGTAGGAAGAGCAAGAGCTGATGGGAAGGCAGAGCCACACACCACAGTGCCACTGCATATGCCACATGCTGGGCTTTGACCTTCATTCCATTAGCATTAGAAAGGTGTAGACGGGTCCTGTGTCCAAGGGTTAAAAAGTGGGGGCAGAGAGAAGGGATCGTATTGGATCTGTGTTTGTAATATAAATATATTCACTCATTCTTCACAAATAGAACAAGGGAGGTGATCGTGCTAAGCCCTATATTATTCTTTGCTGCATTTGAGCTTCCTGAGAATTCCTACCATCCACCCTTCCCTCTGCCAAGTTTCAGCAAGACTGTCTGGCCCCCCAGTTGTGTGCGGAGTAGCACACACACAGCTCACTGCTGGACCGAGCAGCAGAGGCACCTCATCTTGCCAACTCTTCTAGCCCTTCCTCTTATTTCTGCCTTTCCTTTTGATGATGGGGAGGTGGCACAATGCAGTTTATTCCTGTCCTTGGCAAAGAATGTATGGCATGCCTTCCAGCACCTTCTCTCCTCGCCAGTGGTGTGAACTTGGCACAGGGGTGAGCCTCTCTTTTGGCCTTGCCGGGTTGTTCTGAGGATTAGGTGTGTTAATACTTGTAAGAGACGGAATGAGGAGTGGTAGGTAATGAGTGCTCAGTTAATGCCAGCCATCATTTTAGTCCTCGCTGCTATACACAGGTGTCAAAGGCGTGTTGTTGAGGTGCAAAAACACGAGACACAGTACTACATGTCGTAAGAGGGGCTTGCACAAGTGCATGCTCATAACTGCGAAGGACATGTCTGAGGATATACAGTGGTTCCATTCGATAATGGGGCTGGGGCTGAGAGAGAGAACGGTGAGCAGGTGACTTGACTTTTTTACTTCCTACCTTTGTAGTAGTTGATTTTTTTTTACTATAGAGCTGTATATTTTTCTAATAATAAAATTACAAGGAATAGTTTAGAAAATCCATTAATATTATCCAGTATGTCAATTAAAAAAATGATTTCATTATAATGTTTTTTTTCATAATTGTATTCACTGTTAAGTTTGAAGCTATCATTTAGAAACTTTTCTTGGGGTAAAGAAGATGTGTGTGTGTGTGTGTGTGTATCTCTGAAGTTCAGCAATTCATTTGATTTTTACTTCTTTTGCTTATGTTATATTCAACCAAAGCTTTGAAATCACGCGCTATTATGGTCTCACTGTTACAGAATGAATCTCCTCTCTCTTCCATCCTCACAAGGGCATACAGAGATTGTCAGGAATGCTGTTCTCCCAGCAAATATAAACAAGGTGTTTGGTTCACTCGTTACTGACTTCACTGTACTTTCAAGCATTGCTTAAATGTTTTATAAGGAGCATTTTTGTAAAAACAATGAAATCATTTCTAAAAATTGGAGGTGAGGAGTATTCGCTCACTTATTAGTTCATTAGCAGTAATCATGAAATCTAGCGTCCATTCTTTCCCAGCAATTCGGGAAACAACTTCTCCGGGACTACCATGACTAAGGGCAGTGGCTCTGGCTCCCGAGAAGGAGGCAAGTGGACTTAGTGGCCACAGAATTAGGGCATCAGAAGGGCTTTCAGCAGTTACCTGTCACTAACCTACAGGCCCGCCAAGCCTCACTTCCCCGCCTCCTCATTTTCTCACAGGTGGAGGCTCTTTTTGTTTAACTACAGATTTTGATGACTAGACTTGGTGTTTATCAATAGTTTACTCTGGTCAGTCGGGAGTCATTCATTTTGTGCAGGGCTGGAGCTTGCTTGTTGCTTCGCTCATTTAAATACAAACTCTTCCTTTTCTCAGTGATTACACAGTCAGATAAGAACACACATCGGGAGAGAACTTTAGCTCCCTAGTAAATACTTCACGAAGCCAATGCGAGCTTGCCAACTAGACTCTCATCTCCGCAGAAGACACACGTCCGAGGAGGAGCTGTGTTGTACAGGACAGGGGCCATGAGGCCCCTCGGGGTATGGTGGTAAATGCCTGTGTACAAGAAGAAACAATCTCGAAGAAACCGTGATGAAGCTGGTTACCGACTGATTTTTTAAAGTCAGGGCCAGGAAAGGATGGGCCATGGCCCCTGACCACATTCGCACAGCCCAGGAGCTAACAATGGTTTCTACATTTGAAAATGATTTTTTTAAATCAAGAGTAGAATAGCATTTCAGGTCACGTGAAAATTCTTTGAAATTCAAATTTCCTGTTCTTAAACAAAATGGTAATGGAACCCAGCACGATCATTCATTTACGTACTGTTCACAGGAGACCTGAAGGCATACAGTGAAGGAAATATGGACTTTCTGACTCTTCAGAAAAAGTCTGCAGACCCCTCCTGACCTGTGTGTATGTCTGTTTGCTCGCTAATAGATAATGCTTTTGTGTTAGAAGTGGCCATCCGAGAAGCTGTGTTCCTCTCCTTTCCTCACTTACTTCCCAAAGTCAGAAGAAAGTTATTGTGTGAGAAAGATTAGAGCATCAGGAGGGGCTGTGAGTCACATCATGGTAGCAAATGGAAAAGACCTACATATTGTCTCCAAAAGTTGTGGATCATAATCTGCTTCGAAGCCCTTGAGTAACATTAGTAGTTCCTATGTTTCAAAACGTACTCTTTGTGTCGGAGAAATCTTTTTAAAAGCAAAAATCTTTTGTTCTTGTGATTTTTACAAAATACAGAGCCAGATCAGATGGGCCCTTTGCTCAGTGGCATTGCAGTATTGAATGGTTTTTTTTGGTTCTTACTTGTATTTGGCTATTAATTGGATATGATAAACAATTGGACAATAGGAAATACCTTTGAGTACAATATCTAAATCTTGATAGAGTTCCTGCTCATTTGCTGTGACTGTTAAATTAATGAACATTTATGGCTGGCATTGACCCTGATACCTACCACGGTATATATGAAAATATGAAATTAATATAAAAGTCATACCGCTACCAGTAAAACAACGTTAACCTTGCACCGTAAAACCTTACAGAATTGGAACTATACGTCATTTTGATTCGGAGTCCCTGCTGTGACGTGACTGACCCCAGCTGTCCCCTCTTGTCTTGTTGTTGCAGAGGCTGAAGGCTGCACTGGCTCATCACCCTGCTGCCATGTCAAACGGGAACATGAACACCATGGGGCACATGATGGAAATGATGGGCTCCCGGCAGGACCAGACGCCGCATCACCACATGCACTCACACCCACATCAGCACCAGACGCTGCCAGCCCACCACCCCTACCCGCACCAGCACCAGCACCCAGCACACCATCCCCACCCTCAGCCCCATCACCAGCAGAGCCACCCACATCATCACTCCCACTCCCACCTTCATGCACACCCAGCACACCACCAGACCTCGCCACACCCGCCCCTGCACTCCGGCAACCAAGCACAGGTAGGCTTTTTTCGTGACCTCCTTCCCCTTCCTGTTAACCATGCAAGCTCTATGGGGGGCAGGGTGGGGGGTAGCCATTGGCAGCATTCTTGTCTGACCAGCCCAGGTGTTCTGTGTGATACTCTGGGGAGCTCTGTTCATTTCCTAGGAGGTAACAGTTACCCATACCTACCTGCTCATAGTTTCTACAAATAATGCAGTAAATTTCAGGTCTAGGCTTTAGAGACAAATGTAAACTTCAACACTTCCAAAATCTATTTTTGCAGTGTACTCCAAAGTTAACCCTAAAAAAGTACTATCAATGTGAGGAGTAGGAAGAATTGAAGCATGTGAAGAAAAATGGGAATAAAGAATGAGAAAAATAGGTTAATGCTAACTGATTCCAGCCACGGTGCTTCATAACATCAGAGAGACTCAATTTTGTCTCCTGCAAAATGGAAGCTACATACAAAGGGCAATATTCTAAGTAACGTTGAATCTTTAAAATCTAAAGAGTAACAATTGCCGGCAGACAAAGAGGCTCGGTAATGGATGTCAGGGCATAAGGTGCTGTGTAAATGGTGAAGAGAGGTGACTCATCCCACCCAATGTGAAACGCGTTGGAGGGAGCAGACAGAGAGCCAAGCTCTGTGGATCATCAGTTCAAGAGAAAGGCCAAATCCCAGAGGCGAGGAGTCACCAGGAGCGGCTGGAAAGAAAGCTAGCGTTTAGACTCGGCAGAAAGAGGGTTGGGGGCCAGGCAGACGTTATGTCACCCCGCTCAAGAAGAGAGGCAGGTCCGTGCCCTGGAGTGAGTTTTAGGAAGTGGATGAAGGGCAGGTTTAGGAACAGGGCCAGCCCTAGACACTCTGGATCTCCAAGAAGGGTGACCTTTGGTAGTCCCCCTCCACCCATTCCACACTGCCAGCTCCCAACCAACTGGGTCAGAATGGTGCCCGAAGCTTGGGACCGCCAAATAACACTTATTCATCGTCTGCCTCCAGACCTCACACCACGCAGCTTCTTGACCTCTTTAGCCCCCTTCCTGAACACACACCCAACCTAGACAGCCATCCACAAAATGGGCCATCCACAAGCAACTCCTAGTAGATAAGCTTACTTCTGCAAAGGTGCTGAGAGGTGTTCTATGTAGTAAATAACAGTTCAGGCTCTGGAGTGAGCAAACTTCCATTCATTTCCCATCTTACTTCCTCCTGTGTGGTCAGGCTAAGCTCACTAAGCCTCAGTCTTTCCATCTGCAAAATGGGGTAATAATAGACTAAGCTCGTAGTCTTAGGAGCATTTAGTAAGCAAATGTCTATTAAGCCCTCAGTACAGTTTTCATTACACGTTGGCCAGAATTAATTCTAAACCCAGGGAATGCAATAGAAGTTTACCAAGAGAGTAGCAATAAAATGCTATTCAAAATACCCTTTTAGTCAAATGCCATGGTGGGACTTGTATTTAGAAGGAAGAAAGAAAACTACAAGGTCAAAGATAGGCAAGTAGATTCACATGTGTACTCATTTTTTAAGGAAAAGGATAACATCAAGTTTTGGTTGCCTTGCTGTACAAGTTAATTTACAGACATGTGTAACAGTTCTTTGAATATAAAAACCATTCATTAACTAATTATCAGTTAGCCAATTGCTCTCTATTTCAAGTAAGCAGCCAATTGTATATGCAATTAGTTCATTGCTATTATAATTAGCTGCACAAACAGTTGCTTTTTTACCCTATACTAAAAAAAAAAAAAAGCCCAAGTTGGTCTTGGTAAAATTTGAACAAGATCACATTGAAAATGCCGTTCTTAAATTGTATTAACTTGACTGATTACTGAGAGCTTGTCATGTCGCTTAATTGTATGATTATCAAGTAGAAGTTTACTAAGGTCTTTCCAGAGCTGAAATTTGAAGGTGATTGGAAGTAAATTCTGTTTTTCGAAATCACAACTCATTCTTCTTAGTCAGAATTGCCAGAGCATCTATACCAACAGAACTCCATTAAAAAAATAAAATGATAAGTTACGATAATTACCCGGACACAAATTCTGGTCTTAAGGTTGCGTTTGTAATTTTTCTGGGCTTCTTATAATTCTCTTACATGTAAAGGATGTGACTTCAGAGTCCTAATCTCACTCCTTAGCCATGAGGAATTTCCCTAAATTATAGCACACCTCGAATCCTGGACTGAATCTGAAACCACCGTATAACTGAGCCCTTCAGGTGAAGCACAGGAAAAGCATCAGGGGCAAAGGTGGTTACAGTTAGAGTGGGAGAATACAGTATTGAAAAGAGACTCCTGCGATGGAGATTACAGCCTGGTTTTGCTGACTTGAGAGTCTGGTCTCAAGCTGGCAATTCAAGATCACTAATTCCCAAAACAAAATGGTAAAGGCAACAGTAGACAAGTTAGCGAGTTCCTTCCTGATGCTTTGCTTTCCTGTAATAGCTCAGTTAGCAACTAGAAGGACAAGAGCTAAACCTTTTCCACTAACAAGGATTACATCCATCTTTGTATCCATCCTCTCCGGTGAGACTTTGGATAGCTTATTTTGTTATTTTGGGGTGTGTAGGAAAGGGCTCTCCAATAAAAAGTTTTAGAAGATGGGTTTGCTTTAAACAAAATTACTGAGAGGCAGTCCAGCCTTGAGCCTGAGCCTTAAGCTTTTACAGTTACTCACACAGAGTTTAGGATTAAAATGTATCTCCAGCAGTCAGCTGATGTCAACCATTATTAGTGCAATTACAGTCATTCTGATTGATTTCAATCACAGAGTTGGGATGTGGTAGGAAAGGTTGCTGGGCTTTGTTTTTAAAACGTTTTACCTGTTATTTCAGCAGGTTAAATGTCTCTTGAAAGACAACTTTGTAGATATTGCAGCCATAAGCCTGAGTGACTGAGAAATGAGGTGTGTGTGTCTGGGTGGACACCCTTTATTGAGAACGAAGAAGGGGGAGGAGGGAAGAAAGCATTAGGTGTCCAGCCACATAAAGAGCACATTGCGGAAAAGTCCCTAGGTGTGGTGGGTCTGCCACATGGAGGGAGACATCTTATCAGGAATCCATAAGCCTCGTGAAACTTTGTAATAACACGGTTTGCCCTCCTAGGGTCTCCCTACACTGTAAGTCAACAGGAAAGCTCAGCGGCCGTCCTGTCACACCACAAGGAGTGCAACAGGGCTCTGCGCTGCTTCTGGTGCCAGATGTGCCCTTTTATAGACCAGGCTGCTCAGTCACCTTGAAAGGCCTCCTCTAACTCCGTCCACCTTGGGCGAGCCCTGAAATAGTGACAACAGGGTTTCACCTGCTTTTGGGGCTTCACCGGGCTCTTTAATGGAGGTCCCGTATCTCAGAGATGTGTTCTAGTTTTAACTCCACTGGCACGGTAGGTGCTCACAGCCTGCCCAGACGGCAGAAGGCTCATCAATGCAGTGACAATGCCTTTGACCCCTCAGTGCTCACTTGCAGCCGTACACTGGCGCTTTAAACTTTAATATGCACCTTAAATGAAACTTTTTTAACATCTGAAGGAGGGAAAAAAATGTCTTCTCTGCTAGGGTTCAGCCAGGGCCCGTAGGGAAAAATTGATTTGACTATCTTTGCGCAAGTCATTCCCCTGTCTTGCCCAAACATTATGGAACGTAGCTCAGAGGATGCTTTATTGTTTTTCATGAGCTCACGTGAGGTCATCGTTCACTTCATTCTTAGAAAAGAGGTTTGAGATGGCATTGCATTTCAGCAACGGCTTGCATTTCTTCCCTTACCCGACATGTTCCTTCCCCACCCGGTCACCTTCCTTCTCATTACCAGCAGGTTTCACCAGCGACGCAGCAGATGCAGCCCACCCAGACAATACAGGCGCCTCAGCCCACCGGGGGGCGCCGGCGAAGGGTGGTGGATGAGGACCCAGATGAGAGGAGGCGGAAATTTCTGGAACGGAACCGGGCAGCCGCCACCCGCTGCAGACAGAAGAGGAAGGTCTGGGTGATGTCACTGGAAAAGAAAGCTGAAGAACTCACCCAGACAAACATGCAGCTTCAGGTGCGGGCCCCTGTCTCTTTCCGAGGGACTCAAAGGCCCTGTGTGCAGCTGGCATTTCCTGTCCCTGTGGGCGCTTGTTGACCTAAGGAGCAAGGCTGCACGTTAGCCCAGGCTGGCTCCTCCAGCGCGGTGCACTCTGGGACACGCTGAGACAGAATAAGCCACTCAGTTTTAGATCCATCTGCCGACAAAGCTCTGAGGAGGGAGAACCTTCCTGAATTAAGTTATAGAGCGGGGGGCACAGGCTTCGGGGGTCGCTCTCTGGGTCAGCCGTTACTTGCTGTGTTTGCCCTCTCCGGCTCTCAGTTTCCTCATCTATAAAATGGGAATAAGAACCCCGTAGAGTTGTTGGGAGGAACAAATGAAGTAATGATACAAAGCAGTGTGCCCAGTGCCTGGAGCATAATAAGTTTTCAACTGAAAGGCAGCTCTTTAAATTTACCGTGTGAGGGGGTTGCTTCAGCTTACACGAGATTATCTATATTTTTGTTTAATGAAGGAAAGGAAGGTTCATGTTTCTTGCTTTGCTCTATACACAGGGGTGTCCAACCCGTGGCCCACAGGCCACATACAGCCCAGGATGTCTGTGACTACAGCGCAGCGTAAAATTGTAAATTTACGTAGAACCTTTTTTTGCTCATCAGTTTTTGTTAGTGTGTGTGTGTGTGTTTAATGTGTGGCCTAAGACAACGCTTCTTCTTCCAGTGTGGCCCAGAGACGCCAAAAGGTTGGACACCCCTGCTAGGAAAAGGCATGTTTCTATCTCATTTTCAAACTTGAGCTTTGAATCTTGCATGGTTTGTGCTTTACGTGGGTGTCTCCACGGGGGACATTTTATAAAAGGCCACTCCAAGGAGTGTTTTGAGAGAAGGAGAGGGAGGGAACTCCAGGACTTGGGGCCTCTACAGCAGACTTCATGCTGGGGAAACGATGCAGCTCAGGGCATTTGTTCTAACACGAGAAGGCGTGCACTGTGCACCAGCAGGGAAAGAAGGCACTGGATCGATGGGCGATAAGCAGTCCAGGGACAGAGCCATGCATCACAGCCCAGTGCTCCCAGGAGCAGAGGGAGTGGCTAAAGAGGACCAAAGGGGAGAAAGACTGGCCGTTTCTCAGTCGTTCGCAGGTCACCTTCGCCTGGTTCTCTGTGCATCCCTAGAAAGGACCAGTGAGGGTGCCAAACCCCCAAAGCCATTGCCTGTTCAGTTCCATGAATGGAAATGACCTTGGGGCATCCAGTGTACAAATTGAAAATACAAAGAAAGTTTGGGTGATTCCCGGTCTGAATGGTCATAATTTGTGGATGTTCACTTTCCCGCCTAAATTTGTCATTCTTTTTGTAGTAGACATGAGAAATGGAGAAACGTATACAGTAGGTATGAGGGAAGTAAGATAATTATTCCTCCCATTAACTTACGTGCTACATGAGGGCGCGGGCTGTGTCTCGTTACCTTCTCTTCCCACTACCTACCCCCTGATTTCTAGTGGAGTGTCTAGTCAGCATGGTGAGTTTACGCACTCAATGCCCATCAAATAAATGAATGAGTTCCCCGTCTCTGGAGTGTCCCAGGAACTGGCCGCCTGACCACTTGGCAAGAATGTGTTTGAAAGGAGTCAAGCCACAGTGGGAGGGCTGGAGTTAAACACCTTGGAAGTCTCTCCAACGTGAAAGTCTGGAATTCTGGAATCTGGCAGGCACAGTAGTGTTTGAGGAGCTTTTAGGTAGAACGTGGATAAATACTTTTGATATTCATAGTACTCGTTTTCATTTTTATATGTATTGAAAAATATCATTAGAACATCAAACCTTCAATTTCACAAATCCTATTGGGAAGGATGAGGCTAAATCATTACAAAATGAGTTAATTTGAACAAACACGCTAAGTAAATAAAAGTTCTGGTGCATGTGGACCTAGCAAATATTGCAGCAGCGCTTCTGCACTGCGGGACGGGTGGGAATCCCTCGAATTTGCTGCAAGTTCTGAGGCCTGCGGGAGGGCCATGAAGACGTGTGGGTTTTCTCAGTCTCAGCACTGTTGACTTTGGGGCTCTGTAATTCTTTGTTGTATCCTGGTCGTTGCATCTATTTAGCAGTGTCCTTGATCTCTATCCACTAGATATCAGCACCCTCTACTCCACCCCTCCATTGGCGACAACCAGAAAGTCTCCAGGTATTGCCAAATGTCCTCTGTGGGGGCAAAACCATCCCTGGTTGAAAACCACTTCCTTAGATGCAGGAGCCAGCTGGCATGTGTCAGATGCCAACAACCATTTAAATCAGTTTCAACTAAGACGAGTCCTTGCAGAATGACTCCAGCATGTTGACTGTGGCCCCAGAGCATGAAAACATGGAGGGGTCACAGCAGAGAGCCAGGAAAGGAAAGATGCTGGTGGACCTTGAGGTCAGATGTGTCCATGGCTTGGCAATATGCATGTATAGTATTGCTTTTACAAAACAGAGAAGAGACCCTAATCTATGAATATCTTTTTTGTTGCTTCTCATATGCTCCCTGACCAAACCGGGGACCAAATCTGCAACCCAGGCATGAGCCCTGACTGGGAACTGAACTGGCCACTTTGTAGCATGATGCCCAACCAACCGAGCCACCCCAGTGAGGGCCTAATCTATGAATGTTTACATTTCTTTAGGGTCAGAATGACTAGCAAACAGAAATACTAGAATTCTCACCCCTGAAAATAAAAAAGAAGTTGTATTAGAGCCATTCAGCAGGCACTGATGTTTCTGGTTGCTAAAGCAGGGCCTGAGGAAGAGACTGTCCCTGAAAAGACTAAATTGTTGTTGTTTTCCAACCTGTGCTCTGCTTCAGAGGGACAGGAACCCCACCGTCGCATGTTTTCTGTGATGGTGAGCGCTCCGCATCCTACCCCATGATGCTGGGCAGGGTAGGGATTCTGCTACCTCTGGGTGACCCTTTCCCTCTCACTGGACCTTTGTCAGAAGAAAAAGGTGTCTCTCTTGACGCTGGCTCACTGAGCCAAATTTTAAGTAAACAGAAATGGAAGGTGCTAAGCAAACAAACTCCAGCCAAATGGAATATCCAAGGTCTGGATGGCCAGCTGCCACTTTTGAGTTGTTTTCCAGCATAAAACCTTATAGTTAGGTTGCAGAGTTTCAGATTGGAAAAATCAGACCTAAGAAAACAAAGTCAAACTCCCAGACTTCATTTCCTTGTCTAATAACACATCTCTACCCACGAGGCCAGTGCAGGTATAGGAATTGGGGGACAGAGTAGAAACCACCCAATCTGATATTTCATATAAGGAGAAATTAAGGTTCAGGGGACTTGAGGAGTCTCCCCAAAAGTCACACAACCGGCACATAGCAGGATTAGGACCCAAGCAAGTCTTCTCTTGACCGAACCCTCTTGCTCTGTGACCTTTCATTCTAGAAAGTTCTTAAACGAAAGAAATCTACATTCTTTTCTCTGACAAAGTAGCTCAGGTCAGCTCTAAATGCATCAGCTGCTGATGTGGGGCTCAGTGACTGGATTGTTTGTGTTCGATCGATGATATGGAAATCATCTGGTCACCCACAGAAGTAATTGCTTTTCTTTTTTAGTACAAAGACACATGGCCTAAGTCGCCGCTGAAATTTTAGACACATGAGCCCAGGTTTGGGACTTGGCAAGAGAGTAGGCCAGATGGGAACTGTTGCTTGACAAATTCAAAGTCCTTTGTTTTGGAATGAACCAAACCTGGCCTCTTGCTAATCTAAAAAAAGAAGTAGGGGAGGGGCTATATGGCAGCTCCCCCCTCCCCCCCTTTTTTGGCACAGACTATTGTTTGCATCAAAAAACATTCTGGGTTTATCATATTAACAAAATGACATCCCCAAACCAAAAACTGCAAGTGCAGCTTTCAGGGACTTGTTGGAGTGCTTATTTAAAGTGTGTTATTGTAGTATTGAATGTCTCTGTATGGGGCGCTACTTCAACCCAAGGCAGCCTTAGGGGTTTAGGAAGAGGTTAATCCAGCCGCATCTCATCTGCCCTCTTACAGTCTCCATGAAAATGCTAACTGTTTGAGTTAATAGCGAACCCAGTCCAGCTTAGGAAAATGAAGGGCTGCTTTCAGCAGGAGAACCAACACTGATTGTTACTGCTTTGCTTTCTCAAAGCACTTTTAGATGAAGACCTCAAGCTATTATAACCTACACAGGGGAGTAAAAAAATTGGTGATTTGCCTCAATTCATAAAGCAAGGCACTTCAGAGTAAGAAAATGCCTCCAGAAGTCCTGGTTTTTATTTCCCTTGTAGAGCTGCAGGCCACATTTGATGTCTTCCATGCATTTTGCAGCATTTGCTATCTGGTTGTTCTCTTCCAAAATGAATTCAAGGTGATTCTACTTAGGTTACCTTGAAAAGGATTTTTATTTAAAATATAGTCTGGTATTTGTGCACCTCTCACATCAGCCAGCCCCTCAGTGTGGAATCTTCAGGGCGATGACGCACGCGCGCCGCACACGGCCCCTCCGCATCCTCCAGGGCGGCCGTTCTCGACATTTCCTAACCCAGAGGCTCCATCGTGGGGTCTGATGAAGACTCTACACACTCTCGACAATATGGGCACACACATGGACACCAAACTTTGCTCGAAATGAAACTATAAATGTTGCTTTGGAATCTGCCCTGATGAGATTTGGAAACACAGGAGGTGCTAGAACTGGCTCCCTTAGAAAACATGAGACTTAAAATACAAGCATGTTTGAGAATACCAAAGGTAGTTAACTAATGGGAAAGAATCAAGATCGAGTCCTTCATTAGATTATTAGGCAATTCACTTTGTCACTGGAAGGTGACACAGAAGCGCTCACAGCATCAAAAACTATCTTGCTGGAACAAACTAGAGAATTAGCCCCACCCTCTTGTTTTACAGTTGGTCGGTGAGGCAACTTGGGAGGCCGGACCCTGTTATTCTCAATGCTCATCAGTTCAGAGTTCCTTTTCTGCTGGAAACTTTGCCCAATGAATTTGTTGTTTCTGTGGCCATCGGACTTTTATTTAGTCCTTACCAGCGTCATGGTCATGTGTGTATGAGCTAAATAAGAAACTGGGTGTTTTTCTCTACTGATAATAGTAATTGGCATTCATTTTCCATAGCATAGCTAAATAATATCATTATTAACACACGACATTAAGAAATGTGTCCATAAGCACACATATCTTTAAATGATGGCCAGTTGTCATGACCCTTTCCAGGTTCCCACGTTTTCACAGACCCTCACGACTCCTAGGGCCTCGGTTCCTATACTTACAATGTATTGATTTTTTGATAGAGTGCTTTGCTCTCCACAGACAAAAATGCTACTCAAGTGATCTGTATGGGCTTTGGTCGTAGGCCAGGACACCACCTATGCTGTTCATAGTGGTTATCGGTCCTGTTTTACTGTGGCTTCTCATGGAAGCAAAAGGTTCATGTAAAATGGTTTGGGGTGTGCCAAGTATTGTGGGCAGTTAGCTCCCTGCGACGGCAGAAACCCAAAGAACGGAATTCAAAGTGTTTTCTTAAGGAAGGGGCAGAGAACACTCCGTGCCTGAAAGTCGAACACTGCCTTGTAAAGGTGGCTGCCCAGGACATCGTGGGGGAAGAAATGGAGACCAAAATCAACCTTTGTAGGACAGCCACGAAGTGGAATTTTTACTTTCTTTCTGAAGCATAAGAAAGCCAGAGAATCCTGTTGTTTTGTTTGAAAGACATTCCTTATTTGTTGTTTCCTAGGTCACAGGAAAAACTGTGGCTGGACTCCCTAAACATTGGAACTTGACTCCTTTTTCTAAGCACCACTATCTGTGTTACCTGCAGCTGAGAGCTGCTGCTTGGGGGCAGGTGTCCAGCAGTTGTGATTTCAGGAAGGGGTCACTTCTGTCGGCCGCATGCAAACAACGTGACATTTACTTTGCAGCCAGACTCTAGAGTCACACATCCAGCTTTATTTTTCTCCTTTTTAGTTTTGTTTTTGTTTGTTTGTTTTGCTTTTAACCTGGAGTTGCCTTCTATGTAATGGTCAAAAAGTAACTTTCTTAGCACATACTATTTTAGGCAGAGGGGTAGCTGGGAAAATCAGAGAGGGAAGAATTTGTGTTTAAGGCTAAAATAAATTATCCTGTAAATAAAGTTGTCCCCCTGGCCCTGGAATTGACAAGGGTCGCATTTGGCTTTGACAGCGTTTGTATTTTGTAAAGTTTGGAAGAGAAAGAGGAAAGCTCTGGGGATGAGATTTTTCTTACTTTGCTATTTATGTTACTCAACATTTGATAGCTTGCAATGCACTTTGCAAAAGAATGTGGAAATGGGAGCTATTGTTTAACACAAGTTTCAGACAAATTTTAATTAGTCTCTAGAATCCCAAACTTACTTTTCTAGGTGATAAATACACGCCTGAAAAGCCAAGTTCATATTGAAAGTGTAGATACAACTTATTGAGAGCCGTGCTCAAACACCCTTTTCTGTGTTCATGTTTCTTTAAGGTCACCTCCAAGTGCAGTGCCTGGCCAGCAGTCACACATGGGCACAGGCCAGAGAGAGGGTGTTATGTATCACAACTCGAAAATGGCTTGTTTGAGATAGGGCTATGTTTATAGTTTACTTTTATCAAGTGGAAGCACCTTGGAACCAACCATCTATTCTAAGTTTATATTTGTAGACAGCAGTGCCAAGTGCATTATTCTGCAAAGCCATGAACTTGTCTTTGTGAGTTACTACATGAAGTGGAGAGTTGAGGCCCTTATTCAAGGGAATAGGAAAAATGCACACACACACAATCCATGACATTCTGCTACTCCGGGAAGAAACGTTCCTAGACTGAAAAATAAGCAAACTACTTCATGAATCTGTGAAATTAATTCTATCCTGGCCCCAAACTTCATTGCCCATGCCTCATCCTCCCGGCAGAGGGCCGATAGTTATGCCGTATGCTTCCATGCCTTCTGCTACGTGGGTGCCAGACAGGGGGACGTACCTGAGCTACAGCCCATACAGAGCTTTTGGGAAACAGGATGGTAGATTAGTCAGCTTATTGTGAGGACATTTCACCTTGAAGCCCCACAATTCTTCCCATTGACTCACATTCATCTTCTCATTTGAACGTGGACCTGAGCTTGTCACACAGTGTGAAGATGATTAGCATAACTAACTTCTATTGAGGGCTTAGTGAGTGCTAGGCATTGTTCTGAGTGTTTTACATATATTACCTCATTTAACCCTCACAACTCAAAAGAACCTTCTGCTGTTTTCGTCTCCGTCTTATAAACAATGTTGCTGGAGCTCAGCTGGGTTATGTCACCTGCCTAGAGCTGCTCAGTGAGTGGAGAGTGGAGATTCCCGCCCAGGTAACCTGGTCCCAGAGTCTACCACCCGAATGGTGCTCTGCACTTTCAATAGGGATACAGCTCTTGAGTCTCAACCTAGTCTCTTCAGAAAGCCCGTGTAAATAAATGTGAGGGGCCAAACTGAAGGCGAGCTACACATTTTCAGGTGAATCCTATTAAATAATATCCTTAGCGCCATTCAGAATTAACAGAAACGTTAGCTGGTTTCATTGCCGAAAGCACCCCAGGCCTTGGGTGTGTACTCACTGGTCTTCTCAACATGGCTCTGACACGTCTCTTTCCAGAATGAAGTGTCCATGTTGAAAAATGAGGTGGCGCAGCTGAAACAGCTGTTGTTGACGCATAAAGACTGCCCGATAACAGCCATGCAGAAAGAGTCACAAGGATATCTCAGTAAGTCGTTGACTTTCTTGCTTTTTTAGTGTTCAGTTTTTTGCCTCTGATTTTGTATTGGATTGTATTGAAAGAGCAAAAGTAAAGGGTAGATTGTACACCCAGGCAGACAGCAGACAGAACTCCAGATGGCAGCCAGACTCACTCACCGGTGGGCAAAGCTTCTTTTCTGGCCCCTATCCATCACCATGCCCACCACCTCCTGAGAATTCTGGCTAGATTTTTCTCCAACATGTCACAGTGTAAAATCCGACCAAATCTCAATTCTGCAGCCCATAGAAAAATGGCCCACCAGAGTTAGCAGTGGGCTAGCTAGCGGTCTTCCAGAGAAATCCGTGGGCTGGGAAGCAGGCATTGGGTGAGTCACATCCAATGCCTCAGACTGTGCTGTTTTCCACTCTGCCAAAAAAACTAGAGATCTTGTCTCAGTTTGTAAATACACAAAGTGGATCCCTTTTTTTAGAGCCCAATTTCTGCACCTGGAATGTCAATAAGTTGGTTAAATGTTAGTTGAGGAGAGGTTGGTGGGAGGAGTGGGGACTCATGACTCAATTTATTTTCAAATAATTTTTTAGATTGAGCAACACAGATTCTCCCACCACATGTGAGTACGTTTCCACATTTGATATATGGACGGCTATTTGAAAATACAAGATGGGGAAGTTGACATGCCAGGACTCCAACACATCAGATCATTTTGGGGATGTAGAAAGCATGGCTTCGCTTGTAGCTATAAACTGGGAAGGCATAGCTTTGTGACTACAGTGTAAAGTTTTGAAATTAACCCCGAGGAGAAGATGTGTGAAAACTCTTCTATTTCTAGTAAATGTCATAGTGTTTTTCTGACTAGTCTGCACGTCCACCCAAGGAAGAGCTATATCGGTGTGTGTGAATGTGTGTTTTTTCCTAGGTCCAGAGAGTAGCCCTCCTGCGAGTCCCGTCCCCGCTTGCTCTCAGCAGCAGGTCATCCAGCATAACACCATCACTACGTCCTCGGCGGTCAGCGAGGTGGTAGGAAGCTCCACCCTCAGCCAGCTCACCACTCACAGAACAGACCTGAATCCGATCCTCTAAAAATCAGGGGTCACACCTTGCCTCCAAGAAGAGCTGCCGCGTACCATGCGTCCTTTCTTTGAAGGGCATTTTTAGAATTAACTCAAACCTGGAAGACTCCTCAGTTCTTCAAAGACTGGCTTTCATTTTTATAGTTATTATGGAAATGTTGTCTTTTATACTTAGTTATATGAGAAAAAAAGGGAGTTATGCAATTAATATCTATTGGCTTGGGAAATGCTTTGGTGCTTTTCTCCAGTTTTCTGGTACCAGTTACTTGTTTGTAAACTGAACTCTTTCTGTATATAGTCGTGGTTTCATTCCCATCAGTCTGACCTTTTGCCTGAGACATTGAGTCTTGTTAAGCCGCAGCTTTTAGCGGAATGAGGCATACTTAGTTGTCAGCAGAAGCAAGATAACTGGGTGAGAGGTCTGATGACATCATAATGCATGTTGAGTCTGTGCTGTGACGTCACCAGAATCCCAGATAAACACAGAGCCTTTCCACAACTTTGTTTCTCTTCCTATAAAAAATTTTAAGATCCACTGATGTCCAAATAAAATCACCAGGCATCTCCCTGACTCCTACTCCCCTTGGTCTACTTCCTCAAATTCCCATCTCCATACCCACTCTTTCCTGGGCTCCCTGTTTGCACTTCATTTTTACCTTCTTCTTTTTTATTCTCCCCCTTTAGCATTGCATGTAAAGAAGAAAATAATATTTAAAGAAAAAATAAAAGCAAACCTCAGAAATGTGGGCCTGGCCATTGCTTCCTTGCCCTTGATGCACAGCTGGAGTTCATTCAACCGTGCATTTTACGAAAGAGTAACCAGGAGCCGTTTAATGTGCCTGACTTCATGTTTTTAATAACCAGAGCAAAGAAAAGGTGGCTTAGCCATAGGTGAAGCACTGTTGAATGCCAGCTGTGGAGACACCAGGGAAGGGTGCTGTGTAAGCCTCCATTGCGAACGTGCAAATTAGGACGGGAGGCTAAAACATCACACACTCGAATTACAATTGGTTTTACATGGCCTGTCCATAATGTCGAAAATTCATGTACTACATCATAATTCAGAAGGGCTCTATTCACCACACCGATTACATTGTTCAGTCATCAGCTGCTAATAGCCTACGATTTATTGTTATTTTTTTTCCCTTAAGCCTATGGAAACAGCTTTGCTGTTCTGGTGGGTGGAAAGTAGATGAACTGCTGGAGGGACAAAGAGAAAGAAAGCCTACTGTTCCATTGGGGTGCTTTCAGCCCTCCTACGGCAGTTAAAGAAAGGACCCCATGGATAAGGCTACTCCACTCCCCTGAACAATTCTGATTTACATTTTCAACAACTTTCGTGGACTTGCCCATTATCAAAAGCAGATAGTTCCAAACCACAGTTGTGCCTCCTTGAAACAAGCCATTCTACTGTGCTAATGTTTTAATATCACATCTCACAATTAACCAGGCTAATGTTTCTCTTCAGCAGTCTAGACAGGTGCTGGTGTTTCATCTCCATTTGAATGCTTGACCTCCTAACATGAGTGTAAGAGAGAGAGAGAGAGAGAGAGAGTGTGTGTGTGTGTGTGTGTGTGTGTGTTCAGGGGATTTAAAGGAATAGTATTTTACAAAAGGTGTAGCTTTTATAAGAGTTCAGAAAAGGGAAGGATGTGGTTTGGTTTTTTTTCTCTCACTATAGTGTAAGAATCTATTTTGGAGGAAAAAAGAGAATATGAGAGTCGTGAAGCATGATTTTTATAACTAGTCTCAGTTTTATCTACTAACTTACTTTTTAAATCAATATTTATCAACAATCTTTTCATGTATGCAGTGCTTTCAAAAGAAAGTTTTGAGTATCCAGTGAAATTCATGACTTGGATACATGGTCTAAAAAATCAAAACCAAAAAAAAAAAGAAAAGAGGAAAAAAAAAGAAAAAATGCAAACAAAAAGGATTTTCTATTATATTTTAGACAAACATATCATTTTTAAGTATTTTAAATACTGAATTCAAAGTTGTCTTGTTTTGTTTTGTTCTTTGTTTTCAATCCCAGCAGTAGTAGCTGTATGGATTAACCTAACCGGCTTCCTAAGAAACATGTCAGATTTAGCTAAAAAAGAAGTTAACATTCTTATTTCTATATTGAACTGAAAAATAAGTTTTCATAACTCCTGCCTAGGACTATCTATGTGTCCCCCTATAAAAAAAAAAAGCTCATTGAAATGTTTGTTCAAGTTTTTTAATTTTTTAATTTTATTTTTTGCTTTAAGTAAACAAAAACTTTTCTTTCTTTACTGCATGCATAGCACTTAATGAAATGGATTTTTTAAAAATCCACTGGTAATACCAGAATGTCCAGGGAGTGGGTTGTCACTAAAATTATGGTTTACTTTACTGCTGTTCCACCTCCTGATTGAAATATTTAGTTGTTAAACCCAAAGCCTCTGCAGTTAAGAACTTGCCTGAGTTTTCTTAATTCAGCAACTTGACAGTTTGACTGATGTGCATTATATATAGCTCAATTATGTCTGTTCTTTATGCTAAGTAGGCAAACCAACCACACACGTTAGCAGTTAGCAAATGGGCCTCAACGTATAATTAGAATAAACTGTCTTCTTGTTATACTCGGGGCCTTTAGGTATGTTCATTAGCAGTGTGGAAATACAGTCAATGGGGGATGCCAGCTAGTTCTCAGAGCCCGAGATCGCAAACAGAAAGGCTCAGTGGTCAGATCCAACCCACGGCTTATCAATATTAAGTTATTTCCCCCGAAGGCCCCACTTTTTCCAAACCACGGCATAATCAGTCCCCACTCTTGCCCTTTGCTTTTGGCCGGTCTGGGAAAACCTCTCTGCAGCCCATTCTTCTCTCCCCCTGCATTACTGGGCCACCGCGCACAGTGTCAGGACTCCGTTGTGACAGCCTTCAGAGCGCCCGCCCCAAGGGCTCTGCAGCGCCGCCCCTCGTCCTTGTGGGGCGTTTTTGTCCCAGCATCTGCCTGTGAAGTCACCGCCAGCCTACCTGGAGATTTCTACCTGATAGCGCTTTGAGCAGTCGAATCTTCCCCTAAACTGAAGCTTCCACCCCTTCATTATTTTTTCCTTAAGACATTTCCCAATGTCGGCAGGGACAGGTATGGTGGAAATCCTAGCCATGGATGTATGCACTCATTTCAAAGCCAACTTTTAGGTCAGAAGCCTTCCCTTTACCCTCCCCCTCATCCTCTCTCACCTCCACATCCATGCACGCACCTCCCGGTCTGGACGTGGCCAGTGGGCGCTGGTCTGGGCTGCCCCTGCGTGTGTTGTTAAGAGTGAGGGTGACGTGACTTGAAGCAAACGCTCTTTGGAGCCATCCAGTCCATGAAATGAAACGCAGTGTAAGTTCTGAGTAGAGAGGCATGGAGGGTGAATGTTCAGGTGGTCGCTGCCTGTTAGTGAAGTCAATTTTAGTGTGTTGCTTGAGTTTGTCATTGAAATCTTAAACCAGCTGCCATAACAAACCAGCCTTTGGCGGGGGAGTGGGGGTGGGTTAAGCTTCAGTAACTGCTATAAAACTAGCCATCCAGTTAGGATAGAATGTGCTTCTTTCTGGTTAATAAAAATCATCTAAGAAAATATATATGTATGTATGTGTGTATACAGTGGGATTCAAGGACCAAAGCAAAAATTTGAACAGGAATCTATTAATTTAGAATTTTATAAGATATTTATTAATAAATGTTATTTTTAAACATTCCATTTGAACAGTACTCTTCTGTAGGATCTGCTTGTTTTTGAAGTATGAGTTCATAATAAACTGTTCTAGTTGTGTGTATCTTCATTTTTCAGGGTTTCAAATGGCTGTTCTCCATCATTTGGTGGAAATGTTTGCTTAGATCTCTTTGCATAGAAATTTCAAGGACTTTTGTTGCTCGGTGAGTTATTTTTTAATCTGTGTTCTGAACAGCTTTTTAAAAAAACATTTATTTCTTTTCCCATGTTTAAAGTAAGCCCTGTCCTTGAGGGAGCAGAGTTCAGCGAAAGGGAGTCAGTAACTATAACTGGAACACTTTCTTGTACAAGTATAAAAACAACTTCATCTCTGCGTCTCTGCACCCCACCCCAATCTCCTAGAATGCTTTGCACTATTCAGCTCTTTAGCGCTCTTTTGGTCCCTTCTCAGACAATGCGCAGTAGCGTCAAGCCATTCAAGCTCCATTGTGCACTCTGAGAAGGCAAAGGAAACGACCCATTTAAATTTGAATAAAACGTGCCTATGCGAACAGTCGCAGTTCAGAACCTCTCTTCTGCTTCAAATAATTTATATTTTGAAATTGCACTTTAGCTTTTTTGGTCCCTTTCCCTTGTTCTTTCTAACCTCCTCCCGTTCCTCAAACTTGCCTTCCCTCTCCCCTCTCCCCTGTACGGAACCGCCTTCCTTCGAAGCTCTGAGCTGCATCATTTAAAAGACTTTACAGAACATTTGCACCAGGTCCATTTGCGTGTGGTCCTTAGTAGCCTAAGCGAAGACGTGTTTCTCACATCAGCTTAGATGAAGCCTGCTACGAGAATGCCCAGGAAAAGAGACAGTTTATACTCTATCCCTTTCTTCATAGCATGTTTTTAAAAAAATATATTATTATTATGCAACAGGTTGTCAGGCAGCACCTAAGCTACACTTAAGAATGTTCTATCTCATTCTCCGAACCAAAGTGTCCTGATTGAGCCAGGAGACTTACTCCTTTGTGCGTTGTGGTGCATGATGGACTGTTGTCCTAGCCATGGGCTCTCTCAGGCTGCTGACGTAACAGTGGTCCTACCCAGTTCATTCCTAGGTCTCAAAAATGCAATGTTGCCTTGTAACATAATTAGGGACAGCGCCTCTGTTTCACAAATATAATCTAAGAAAGGACAAGAAGACACTGAAGCAATAAACTTACAAGTAAACTCCAATACCAAAATATATGAAAAGAAAAAAAAAAAACCGTAGCTCATCATGTTGTGAAAATAAAAAAAGTGTATGTCCATTCAAAATATTTTACTATTTCTTGTGGAGTTTTTCAGTGATGTAATGCTTATAGCCAAATTGCTTAAAGAGTGTTTATATATTTTTTCCTTATAAATTGTCTATTTTTAAATAAAAACTATTTAACCACAAGTTGAAGAGAGGGGTAAGGCCTCATTTGTTAAAAGATGGATATTCCTAAGTGGCACTCTGATACCTTTCCAAGCTTATCATCAGAGGGGAATCAATAATTATCAACTATTATATTTAGACCAACTGACAGTGTTTAACTCATTAGAAGCCAGGATTTAGAAAGCTCTTCTTAAGCCATTTAAAGTTTTCTTACATTGAGTTTCATATTACAGAACTTTATAGAACTTTTTTTAAAGAATCACACTAGCCTCAGGACAGAGAATGGTAACCTGAATAAAGTAGCTTTAAATACATCATTAAAATCTTGCGCACACTAAGCCCCCTAGACTAGCTCGCTCCTTCAGAATACCAATGCTGTAGACACTAGGTCATGGAAGGTATCACAGTGCCGACGTGGAGGCGGGCTCAGAGAAAGGGCCCTTCCTACCAGCCAGCCAGTAAAAAAAGAAAAAAGAAAAAGACCTACCTACCCTCTTCTACCTTCTTTCCTTCTATGTTCTGCTAAATCACACTTGCCTCATAGAGAGAGGAATCCTCTGCCTTTGAGGTTTGTCTTGAAGAAAAGATAAGCTTTAAAATGTTCTCCCTGGAGAGGACATGGGGTTTGGGATCTTCTAAAAAAGGCCCAGAAGACTGGCTCCATTCAAACACAATATTCCAGGACAATTGGAATATAAACATTGTCCAAAAAATAGAACTAAAAGAAAAAAGTTTAGCATTGTACAAAATAAGTGTTAACTAATGAAGTCCCCCAAAAAAGGTGCTGTCACTTTAAGTTCTGGACTGGGGGGTTGTTTGTAATTGTAAACAGCAAAGCATTTGTGTTTGTTTGTCTATTTGTAAAGCAACCACCTTCCTTACTGGAAGGAGAAAAAATCTGGGGTACATACCTGTAAATATTTGCTGCAGCATTTAATATGTTTAATTTGATGTTAAGCTTTTTGTTGCATAGTGAACACGTTATCGTTACCAATGGACAATGAGTTCATTAAGACTGTTCCACTAGGTCAGATTTTTACATCTCTTTCTAGCAAGAAGAGACAGATTTTGTGCATTTGTACAAATGTTAATAATATCACTGCAATTCCAGTATAATAAAGCACTCAAATGCAAATAACATACGTCACTTTGTATGATGAAATTGGGGCTCGGGGATGACGACATCTACCCTACCCATGGTCTCATGGATGCCTTGTAAGCCAAGGCTCACTCTCTCAGGGTCACCATTATGTAGGGACCAAAGAGGGCCAGATTTCCTTTTTCCCAGATCCCACGTCCCCTTCCTATGTCCGACTTCCTAACTGAGGTGGCTGGTCTGACCCACTCACGGGTGGTTGGCCACACAACTAACCCACTTTGGGGCTAGTAGATTTAACAGTCAAAAGAAAGCAGCCAGCATAAATTCATATTCACGTGATATTTAGGAACCGAGAATCACAGGCTGGCTGCTGAGGCAATCAAATCTGGGAGTGCTTGGCTTGACTACCAGGGGAGAACTTCTCTGGAGAAGTCCTAAGGGTGGTCTTAGCCCATTCGTGTGTGTGTGTGTGTGTGTGTGTGTTTCTAGATACCTACCTTCCTTCCTTCCACTTCCTTTCTTCCTTCCTCTTCTTTGTTCTTACGTAATTTTTTTCAGTCACTCTCCTCTTTCTCCTATACTATCTGATCCGTCACCACAGCCAGAATCCAGGCACCATTTCATCAATTTTACTCTTACAGCTCCGTCCAAACTATCAGCATCTCTCACCTGAATTATTGCACTATTCTCCTAACTGGCAGCCAGAGGAAACCTTTGAAAATGAGTGTCAGACCATATCCCTCCACCGCTAAAACCCTACAAGGACTTCTCTCCTCATTCAGAACAAAAGCAAATTCCTTATTACCAAGTCCCATAAAGGCTGTACCTGATCCCCCCGCCAATGTTAATTCCCTGAGCTTATCTTCTATCATTTTTCTTCCCCCTCACACCTCTCCAGCTCCATTAATATCTTTGGGGTTCCTAAAACATTCCTTGCACCATCCACCCAAATGCCTTTTCACATGTCGTTTTTCTTCTACCCAGAATATTGCCCCTCCAAATGTCAGCATAGCTCATCTGTCTCCAACTCAGTTAAACCTTTTCTGACCATCCTAAATGAAATTATATGACCCTCACTCTTCTTTCTCCTCTGCCTGGCCCAGACTATGTTTTCTATAACATTCATCTAACATGACTTATATTTAGTTGCTGTGTTTTTCTGTGTGTGTGTTTCCCCCACGTAGAATGTAAGCTCCACGAGAGCAAGAGAATCTTCTATTTTGTTCACCCTTGCGACCCAAGAACTAGAACAGTGGACACGCAACGGGCACACAATAAACATTTGTGGAATGGATGATCTGTCATATCCTTTCTGTTTTCTTCTTTGTTCCCAGAACACTCCAACCCATCCCCTTGGTCCTGTGGCCACAGCAGGCATATTTTGTAACTGAGTACCAGGACATGTCATCTGAATATAGCCTGACAGTGAGACAGGATATTTGAAATTGAGACACATGGTGGGGGGCTGACTGGAGGAGGGCAAAGAGGGGAAAGGAGGGGGATATCTGTAATAGTATCAACAGTTAAATAAATAAGTAAATAATTATACAAAAGAAATTGGGCCAGAAACAACAATTTGGGGTGGAGGCTGGAAATGATGGCTGTTCTAATGGCAACCCCATCTGTTACATTTACGACTAGACCACTCAGTACACTCATAGTCCCCAAGAGAGTCTTTCTAATGCCCATCCCACACTCATGTGCAATTTCAAAGCCATTACTATTGGTTAAAAAAATTATGAGCCCACACTTCCAGTTTGAAGACAGACAACTCTAACCCTTACCCTGCCTTCTTCTCTGCACATCTCTGGAGCTGCACAGTGTCCTTTTATCTTACCCTTGCTATTGTGGTTGGTTGTTGGCTGGTTACAGGATCACATTTTAATTTCACATTACACATTTGCTTATCCAATAAAAATAGTTTTTATCAAGATAACCTGCTTTGTGGTTTGACATTTAAGTGCCTTCATTATGAGATCATAAAATTCTGGAGCATGATGGGCCCCCTTTTTAAAGTAATTGAATACAAGGCAGTGTGTGAAACCTGTTCCCATGGCAGTAATGCTGACTTCACCGAAACAAGCATGAAAATTAGGCTGCCAAAGAGAAAAACTACTGATTTTAAAAATATAAAGAGAGTTAGAGTCTGGGTTTAGGCTTTCACACTTCAGAAACTACTGCCTTTTGGCAACTGTAGATGGTTGGATGAATTATAACATTTGAAAAGTAGTCTTTTAGCTAGTTAGACCTAGCAAAACATCATCATCATCATCATTACCACCATCATTATTATTGAAAATGTTAAACTTGGAAATTAAGTCATGAAGCTTTTCGTAACCACGAAGCTGCATCTTCGGTGTTGTCAGATGCCATATTTGCTCACCTTGTACTCCCTTAGGCCAATGGGAGGCTGAATCACAGCAGTTATAGGGCATCTTGCACACATCTCTTGAAACCAACATTACCACAACAGACGCAATGGGTTATAAAAGGTCTCCTATAAGGCACTTGT